>QEPC01004085.1:416802-437439 GCA_003113815.1 Sphenodon punctatus
CCCCCCCCCCTTCATCTTTGTCTTTTAGATTGTAAGCCACAGGCAGGGACCGCGTCTAATTCTATGTTCTGTACAGCACCAGGTCATACGACTGGCGCTATATAAATGTCTAATAATAATAATAATCATAACTGCAAAACCCCATCTTCCTTCCATGTACACATAAACTTAGCAGCACCATCTGGTGGCTCTATAGTCAATTGCTGTTCTTAATTCGGTAACTTTAACTTATGGATGTTGCATATACCAACAGGGGTGGTGTGCTTAATGGGTGTATTCAAGAAAAGGAGGGCCCAGCTCATAGATCTGTGTCATGGATCTGTCTCCTACCTGTGTGTGCATGCCCACCTCTCCACTCCATTATCCTGAGCTCAGTCTTTCATGACTTGGGGGTAGAGAATGGATCCAGGGACCAGATCCAGGCACTGGAAAGGGGCCACATAAATTAAAAACTTGCCAGGGGCCACATTTGGCTCCCAGGCCTGAGGTTCCCCACCCCTGGCTTATGCTATGGCACATGTCATTTTGCCTTTGAAAATCTAGCCCTTAGATCTACCTTAGGAACCTCCAGCCACCCACAGTTTCAGGTGTAGGTATAAGGCCTCCATTTCTCCAGCTTGGGCCTGGCGACAGACCCAAACCAGGATCCATCCTGGATTATCTAGAGAGCAATAGTATGATTTTCTCACTTCCTGCTAGGGCCCAGCTGGGAATCAAAACTTAAGAAGTAGTGAAAGTTGTGAAACAGTAAGTGGCCTTGTGTTATCACCCTGAACAGAGCTTGTTGTTTTGGTACGTTGGGTACTCTGTGGCCTGTCTTGAAAAAGGATGTGTTTTATATACATGCATGTATGATGTAACCATTTGTTTCTTACCAATCATCTCGGATCTTTATGGTTCGTTGTCTTAAACCCTATTTATTTATTTATTTATTTATTTTTATTCAAAGATTTATATCCCGCTCCCTCCAGTCCTACAGCAGCTCGAGGCGGCTTACAAAATATTTAAAACAATTTTTTTAAAAACAATACATTGCGGGATTACCAAAACAATAAAAACAACAACAAAGAGGTAAAACCACTGGTAAAAAAACCACCCTTATTCCCCACCTCCCCCAAAGGCTCAGATGAACAGCCAGGTCTTACAGGCCCGACGAAAGGCCAACAGGCTGGGAGTCAGGCAAGCTTCCTCTGGGAGGGAGTTCCACAGCCATGGTGTGGCCACCAAGAACGCCCTCTCCATTGTCCAAGAAGACACCCCCGACAGACCGCAGAGGTCACCCCACGACCCGGGGAGTGAGGCGGTCTCTCAGATAGGAGGGGCCCAGACCGTGCAGGGCTTTAAAGCTCACACCAGCTGGGACCCCAGTGACTCTTTCCTTTGTAAGCTGTTCAGAGTGCCCTCAGCTTATACGTGTCTACGGCTGGTGTCAGTCTAGGAAATAAACTTATTGGTTTTAGCACCAATCCCTGCGTTTGGAGGTTTGCGTCATCCCCCCAGGGGACAAGGCTACTAGCTTGGCTCTTGGGCTCCAAAACCAGGCTCTGCAGAGCATGTGGAGCCCTGGGCTTAGAGAGGCTTCAGTAGGCAATTTAGAATCCCATCTCCAGCACCAGAGGCACATGGAGGTGAGGGATGAAGAGTTCCACAAATGCTGGTTTCTCCCACCCCACCCCACTATGCCCTTTGCTAGGCTATTTCCACCTTTGGGATGGAGCTGGGAGCACACATCAGAGCTCCATGGCTACCTGGGTGGACTAGCCACAGGATCCAATGACAGACAAAAACTCCTGAGTCTCAAGTGGCTCCTCAAGCCAAGGGCATAGCTATATAGGGACAAATGGTGCAGTTGCACTGGGGCCCATGAATCTGACCATGTAGGGTTGCCAACTGTGGTGGTTTTTTCCTGACACTCCAATAGGCCAAAATGGAAGTGTCAGGTAAAAAAAATAAATGACTAAGGGTGGCAACCCTAAGCCCATGCTCCCTGATGCAGCTGCATTCCCTGGCACTGGAAGGAGGGAGCAGGGCCCCCATTCATCTTCTGCACCCAGGCCCATTCCAACCTAGTTATGACTCTTCTATTATCTTTTGCATTCATGCAGAACATGCTCCCACCATGCAGCAAAGCTACTGCCCCTCTGCCGTTGCTAACTCCCTCAGGAGCCTGAAGCAGCAGCTAGAGTAGAGTTAGTGTCCAGCAATGAGGGTGCTTGCACACATTACCTCTGTGTGTGTGTGTGTGTGTGTGTGTGTGTGTGTGTGTGTGTGTGTGTGAGAGAGAGAGAGTGCGAGTGCGAGTGCGAGTGCGAGTGCGAGTGCGAGTGCGAGTGCGAGTGCGAGTGCGAGTGCGAGTGCGAGTGCGAGTGCGAGTGCGAGTGCGAGTGCGAGTGCGAGTGCGAGTGCGAGTGCGAGTGCGAGTGCGAGTGCGAGTGCGAGTGCGAGTGCGAGTGCGAGTGCGAGTGCGAGTGCGAGTGCGAGTGCGAGTGCGAGTGCGAGTGCGAGTGCGAGTGCGAGTGCGAGTGCGAGTGCGAGTGCGAGTGCGAGTGCGAGTGCGAGTGCGAGTGCGAGTGCGAGTGCGAGTGCGAGTGCGAGTGCGAGTGCGAGTGCGAGTGCGAGTGCGAGTGCGAGTGCGAGTGCGAGTGCGAGTGCGAGTGCGAGTGCGAGTGCGAGTGCGAGTGCGAGTGCGAGTGCGAGTGCGAGTGCGAGTGCGAGTGCGAGTGCGAGTGCGAGTGCGAGTGCGAGTGCGAGTGCGAGTGCGAGTGCGAGTGCGAGTGCGAGTGCGAGTGCGAGTGCGAGTGCGAGTGCGAGTGCGAGTGCGAGTGCGAGTGCGAGTGCGAGTGCGAGTGCGAGTGCGAGTGCGAGTGCGAGTGCGAGTGCGAGTGCGAGTGCGAGTGCGAGTGCGAGTGCGAGTGCGAGTGCGAGTGCGAGTGCGAGTGCGAGTGCGAGTGCGAGTGCGAGTGCGAGTGCGAGTGCGAGTGCGAGTGCGAGTGCGAGTGCGAGTGCGAGTGCGAGTGCGAGTGCGAGTGCGAGTGCGAGTGCGAGTGCGAGTGCGAGTGCGAGTGCGAGTGCGAGTGCGAGTGCGAGTGCGAGTGCGAGTGCGAGTGCGAGTGCGAGTGCGAGTGCGAGTGCGAGTGCGAGTGCGAGTGCGAGTGCGAGTGCGAGTGCGAGTGCGAGTGCGAGTGCGAGTGCGAGTGCGAGTGCGAGTGCGAGTGCGAGTGCGAGTGCGAGTGCGAGTGCGAGTGCGAGTGCGAGTGCGAGTGCGAGTGCGAGTGCGAGTGCGAGTGCGAGTGCGAGTGCGAGTGCGAGTGCGAGTGCGAGTGCGAGTGCGAGTGCGAGTGCGAGTGCGAGTGCGAGTGCGAGTGCGAGTGCGAGTGCGAGTGCGAGTGCGAGTGCGAGTGCGAGTGCGAGTGCGAGTGCGAGTGCGAGTGCGAGTGCGAGTGCGAGTGCGAGTGCGAGTGCGAGTGCGAGTGCGAGTGCGAGTGCGAGTGCGAGTGCGAGTGCGAGTGCGAGTGCGAGTGCGAGTGCGAGTGCGAGTGCGAGTGCGAGTGCGAGTGCGAGTGCGAGTGCGAGTGCGAGTGCGAGTGCGAGTGCGAGTGCGAGTGCGAGTGCGAGTGCGAGTGCGAGTGCGAGTGCGAGTGCGAGTGCGAGTGCGAGTGCGAGTGCGAGTGCGAGTGCGAGTGCGAGTGCGAGTGCGAGTGCGAGTGAGAGACTTCCATGAGGGTGCCCCTTTCCTGTATCAGTCAGGCTCTCGCTTGTCTAGGAAAAGCATGAATTCAAACAGCCGAGGGTCAGACCCCATGCTGTAGCATGACCACACTTACTTAATACACACACACTTACTTGCTGTGCCTGCTGGTCCCCAAAACACACACTTATCCCCCAGCACGCACACACAGCTCCTGACATTCCCTTTCTCATTGTCTGACCCATGGGTTTATTTATTTAATTTTTTTTTTATCCCGCCCATTCTGACACAGGCAGCTCTGGGCAGCTCACAATCAATAATAAAACCACTTAAAACAATCAAAGCAAGGAGGAATTAAAATATCCCTAACCCATTCCCCTCACCCTCCCCATTCTCCCCATCAAAAGCATGCAGGTTTCTGAAGAGGTGAAACAAATTACTTACTTATTTAAGTGGAACTTACTTACTTACAGAGAAGTATAAGTTACTTACAGAGCCTGGGCAGTTCTGCAGTAGGGGTGAAATGAACAGGCAGTTTTATATTTGCCAATATGATTCACAAAATCAGATAAGCATTCAAATGATATCCGCATCCAAATGGATATTCACATATCTGCTTATCCATTTTTTGGTTTATCCATGTATTTGATTGTTCATTTATTCAGTTATTTGATTTGTTTTTTCGGCTACTTTGTTTGATGCCATTTGACACTATTGCACAGGCACAGTACCCAAAGCAAAGCACTGAATAAACTAAGCGAAAACTGAATGTATGTACCAAACAGCCGGACCCAAAGTGTCCAAAACAGATATCCAGACAAAGCAGGACGAATGTCTGCACTGTTGTATTTGGATTGAAGTGGCTGAATTTGATGGATAATATATTCACATTGAATATTTGTGAATATTCTGCTCTGCCACAACCTGTGTTCCACAAATCTACACCTCAGACAAAAAAGGAGGGAATGTCAGGAGCTGTGTGTCCACTGTCCAGGTAGGTAGCTGGCCCAGATGTGGTCCCCCAGAAGATCCCAGGCCCACAGACCAGGCCAAGGGTTGCCCAGTAGGGATGTGTGAATGTGGTTCAGAAGTTTGGGGTTTGGCCCAAATTTGGGTGTTTGGACTGTTCGTGAACACCCTGAATCCAAACCAACTCCCGGCTGAACAAAGTTTGGGTTCCGAACTGGTTCAGGAAGGGCGCGGGGAGGAACCCGGTTTTCCCTCCCCCCCCTCCCGGCTATGCAGGTGGAAGGGGTGCCGGGGAGCCCCACCCTGCCCAGCCTCATATTTTTTTTTTAACCTTCCCACCCCAGGGATCGCCCTACCTGGTGGCCCAGCGTCAGCAGGTCCAGAGGCAGCAGCACTCTGGAGTGCTTCAGGCTGCTACTAGGCCTTCCGGGTCAAACTGGAAGGTGTAGTAGTGGCCTGAAGCTCTCCGGGGCGCTGCCACCGCCGCTGGACCTGCCACCACTGCCACCGCTGCCACTGCTGCCCCGGCACCACCAGGTAGGTCAGGCTCTGGGTCTGGCAGCAGCGGCGGGTCTGGCAGCAGCAGCGGGTCTGGAAGCGGTGGCGCTCCGGAGCACTTCAGGCCACTACTAGGCTTTCTGGTTTGACCTGGAAGGCCTAGTGGCAGCCTGAAGTGCTCTGGAGTGCCATTGCCTCCAGACCTGCTGCCGGACCTGCTACCGCCAGACCCGGGGCCGGAGCCCCGGCACCAGCAGGTAGGGTGATCCCTGGGGTAGGGGAGTTAAAAAATTTTTATGAGGCTGGGCAGGGTGGGGGGGGAGGTGCTCCCCAGCACCCCTTCCACCTGCGCAGCCTGGAGGGGGGAGGGAAAACCACCACCCCTGCCCAAATAGTTTTGCCCCCCGAACCTGTTTGGGCCGAACGGGCTGAACCAAATGGTTTTGGGTTCAGCTGAACCCTGAATGAACAACGAACCCCCCGGTGTTCGCACATCCCTATTGCCCAGGTGGGCCAAAGTGGGCCATAGTAGGCCCGTCTGTCTATTTGCAACCCCATTCCCACTGCGAATTGGGGGCCACCATGACGGGCAGTCATGGCTTCCCATGATTGGCTGCTATGGCTGCCAGTCATGGCAGGGGGCAGAGCATTGGGGGTGCGGGGCAGGGCCAGGGCTGCCTGACTGTGCCCTTGTTCTGTTCCCCCACCAGGGTGGGGCGGGGGAGGGCTTTCCAGACACCCCAGCCAGGTGCACATTTGATGTGTGCCCCGACATGACCCTGCCAGGGCCAGCCCCCTCCCTCCCAAAGTGTATAGCTGGAGTGCTGGCTGCATGTTTCTTTCACCCAAAGTATTTCAAATAATATTTCTTATTGGACCACCTTCTCTCTGTGTGTTATCAGTCTTATTGACTCAAAAGCAAGCTGAGATATTTCACTGAGGTGGTTAGGTGTACGATCTGTTTTTTTAGTGGACACTGAATTCTCATTTAGCTCCTGAGCCAGTCGGGACCAAGATTCAGTTATGTGGTGGATCATCTTTACCAAGTACCATAGATCACTATATTAAGACTGAGGCCTCTGACACCTACAAATAGTTATTCTTTGGGTTAAAGAAGGCATGCAGCCTCTGGACCTCCCTGGGATGTAAAATCCTGGGCAACATGGCCTGGGGCACTGAACTGATATGTCCATGGTCAGGGAGCTGTCCCAATGGGTGTACAGCTAGAAGCACAACAAAATGTGGGCAGCCGGCCCTGCCCGCGCTATGCTCCCAGTGCCTCACCCCCTGCCATGACAGGCAGTCATGGCGGCCAGTAAGGCACAGTTTGCTTTGGCCTGCTCAAGCAGGCCTTAGCCTGGGCTCTGTCCTCAGAGATTGTCTGGAGATCACAGCCCGGGCTAGCCACCAACACCGCTCAGGGCAATCCTGGGCCAACGTCTGGCAGCACGTCTTTACATGTGCTGCTGGGTCCCAGGCCAAAGCGGGCCCAAATCATGTCTATTCTTACCTTTGTGTTTTATGACTGGTCACACAGTGGCTCACAGATAGACTGGCAAGTTTGTGTGGAGAGCTGGAATTATGTAGAGGTGAGGGGGATGAGGGAGTTATCAATACTGGGAAATATTTTGCCCCAAGGTACCGTGATAGAAGTGACACTGAAGTTTTCCGTTAGTCACAGAAAACCCATGAATGCTCAAACAATAGCCTGACTACCTGAGAAATATGAGGAGCAGCCACCCTAAGTGTAACTCCACGCACATAATGTGCAAAAGTGATCCCTGGGGCAGTGCCTAGGCGGGTAGCAGCCTTTTTCTGTTTCTTGTGATGCTCTACAGAGGACATACAGATATATAAACAAAATGGCATTCTGCCTTAATTTCTTGAATTCTTCTGCATGCCATTACCTTTGAAATGTAGAAGCTACATTATTCTGATTTTTAATAGCTCCTTTTTAAAGCTCATTGTTTTGTTATTTTCAAAAGCTGGGATACTAAATCCACATGAAATAACATTCATCACTTAGCAATCAAAGCTGATGCCTAATCAGAAATATAGATGGCACCCAGATTTAACTAACAAGCTGACATGCCTCAGTAATTAGGCTTTCTCTCCCTCTACATTCTTGACACTCCTTAATTATCACTCTATTTTTCTACTCAGATTGACATTGCCATTACTGTGTAGAAGACAACCAAGGAGTGATCCTAATGTCAGCGACAAAGAGATTGTCACACGTAAGCCATTTAAAGTCATAAACTTTTATAGGTGGAGTGAAAGGTTGTCTCTTCCCTCTGCCTCCAGCACATATTTTCATTTTTTAGAGTGGAGAAAGAAAACAGTCGCTTGATGAAAATTATCCACCAAAGGAAAAATGAGTGTTGCCAAAAATAAATTGCTGAGAATGAATTTATCAGTAATTTTTTATTTGTCTTATTTGAAACAAATAGAAACTAAGACCTCTTTCACACAGCATCGTTCCCCTTTAAAAACCCACATTTGTTATATATAATTCCTGTTTGCCCCACCCAGTGTCAATGTGTATTCACACAACTCGAATCCCCTGCATTTCAGTAGCCCACACACAGCATCACATGGCAGGGAAGAAGGAAACATTCAGGAGCACAGGACATGGAAAGATTTTCCCGTAGCACAAAGAATGTGGATTTGTGCCACTTAGGGTAAAAAGAGATGGAATGGTGGCCCACTTTGGCCCAGGACCCAGCTGTTTAGGTGCTGCCGGATGTTAGTCCAGTATTGCCCGAGGGCAGGTAGATGGTTAGCCTGGGCTGTGTCCTGAGTGTCCTCGGAAAATCTCAGAGGTCACAGCCCATGCTAAGGGCCGCCCATGTAGGTCAAGGTGGGTTAACGCGTTTGTTTGTCCCTGCCATACCCACCTCCTGTGCAGGGACTACCATGACTGGTTGCCATTGTGGGGGGCAGGGCACTGGGGGCAGGGCACTGGCAGGACTAGCTGCCCACGTTTGTTTAACTCCCCGCCCTATCCAGGACACTCGGGTGGTGGGATGGCTCTCTGTCTGCAAGCACATTTGTTCGGTGCCCTTCCCCTCCCCAAGCCGTGTTGGCTGTGGCTTCCTGCCCTGGACAGGGGCAGAGCCAGGATCAGGGAGATGCCCTTCCCCTGCCCGCATGTCTGCTTTTACCCTTACAGAGAGCCGTGAGAAAGAGACCTGAAATATAGAGGTAACATGAATGGAGCAAGTACTTTGCTTGTCCTAACTGAGTTTAAGCTCTTCCCAAGAGAAAGAAGTGTTGCATGGCTGAATTAAAAGAATTTCATAATGCTATATCTTGGAGAGGGGCACCAGTGGGACAGTTATAAAGCTGCATAATTTAATACCTGAGATCAGTTCTCACCCCTGCATCCAGGCACAATACCTAAGAGATAGGCAGAGAGAGCTAAAGTTAAGAAAATCTTTCCTACCCACTCACAGCTAAGTAGGAGATACATATGAACAGCGTAATTAGCTCAAGAGCTCATGCCATACAGCCTGTTGCACTATTGCTACTCCTCCCTGGAGAAGGACAAGAGGATCCTCATGGGGCATTTGCAGAAGAGTGCTTACCTCCTGCTGATCAATCCAAATCACATTCAGATTCTTCAAAGTATGGATAAATAATTGCGGCCTTGTTGCCAAAGAAAACATACCAGCTCGCCTCTATGGGACACTGCTGAGTGCATGGCCATGTGGAAGACAGGGGTTTGAGTCCACAATGGGGAGTGTGTGTCTAGCTCTTTTGTGGGGGAGGCTCACAGCAGTCTGGAGGGGCAGCAAGTGCTCCCTTGGTGGACAGTATATATTTCTTGGCAAGCCTACAATAATGCCAATTTGCTGGCTTGCTTCCTTAGACTAGTGGTAAGAGTCCCTGCCTGTCACGTAGAAGACTGGGATTTGATTCCCAGATGGGAAGTGGGACTGTGACTTTTTATGGCCAATGGGGTGGGGCTACCAGCACCTTTCCCACCTTCTCCTCCTGCCTGCTGGGACTGGTGTTTGCCCATTTGCCACAGGGCTCCCCGGCGGCCTTTGCAGGCAGTGTCCTTTTGCTGCCTGCGGGATAGGGCTGTTGGCCCCGCCTTCTCTGCCCTCCTGGGGTGACATTTGCCTGCTTGCTGCTGGGCCGGGCTCCCTGGTGTCCTTTGTAGCACTCCTCATTAGTGTGTTGTGATGATAATATTTATTTTATCATAAATAAATAAATAAATAAATATTTATTTATTTATTTATTTATTTATTTATTTATGTATCATATTTATTTATGATGATAATATTTATTTTTAAATAGCGTCCTCCTGCCATGGTAGTCGGAGCTCTTTACATATCATACACTCACCTACTTAATCCATCAACACTACTTCAAAATAACACAATCTTAAAATTCATGCCTTAACTGAAATTAAAATGTAAATGTATTTTATTCTTTTCTTTACTATAAAAATAGATTTTTTTCAATAACCTGTAGATTTTAATTTCAGTTAAGGTCGGAATTTTAAGACTGTGTTATTTTGAAGTAGTGTTCATGGACGAAGTAGGTGAGTGTATGATTATTGTATATGACTGTTAGTGTAGGTATAGATTGAACATTATTAGTTAATGGGAGTGTGTTTTTAGAATGAGGAAGCTTTTTATTTGTCTGTTGGATGGAGCTCTGTGTGTTAATATGAAGGATATGGATTAGGAGAGTTAATTTGCCTTTACATACAATTTGCAGATGTGTTTGACTGAAGTGGAATGCCGCCGTAACTAGGCTTTTAAACCAAAAGCCTAGTTAGTTTGTATATGGAATTTCCTATGGTTTTTAATTTGTATACGACATTCCCTGTCCCAGCGCAGGCTGCTCTGGTTAAGGGAACGTTCTTCAGAATTCCCCCTGATGGCTGGATCATCCCCACTGCAGCCAGGCAGTTAGCAATAGGGGTTATTTAAACTGCCTGCCTCATTTTTGGAACAAACACATTGAAGTATACGGTGCATTTGGTTGGTGTAGTAAGGCTGGGGAGGGCTCGAACTGAGACTGTAATTATGTGTCCCCCACAAGGGTTACCGAGAAATAAAATAAATAATCAAGGGAGGGGTGCAGGTGGGTGGAGTAACACACCCACAACACTCTGAGAAGTCTTTGAACAACAGTGCACATAAGAACATTGGGGATAACACACCCATGTCATCCTTAGAAACCTTTGAACAGTGCACATAAGAACATTGGGGGTAACACACCTAGGTCACCCTGTAAACCCTTTGAACAAGTTTGCACATAGTATTGGGGGGTAATACACCCACACCAGTCTGAGAAGCCTTTGAAGAGGGGGGGTTGCTGGGGGAAGCCTGGGGGGGTTGCTGGGAGGAGGAGAACTGGGGGGGCAGTTGGGGGGGGGAGGCCGGCAGTAGGTACCTGGGCTCGTGCAGGCTGATCTTCTTGCTGACCTATGCATCGTGCCACCTAACCCCCAGGACTCCCTCAGGCTGCAAGCCTCAACTAACTCTGCCGACTGGAGTGGCGGCTGCTGTGCGCCAAAAAAGCCCACCGGCTGGACGCAGCTGCACTCTCTGCACTTCCACCCGGGGTCCATGTGGAGAGACAGCAGTTGCTTCCAGCCAGCAGTGGGAGGAGGGATGGAAAGGGAAATTCCCGGACAGCTCTATGGTCTGGTTCCCCTTCCATCCTGAACAGCGCAAGCTGTCAGAAATACCGGGCTATCCAGTGCAAATCGGAATGTCTTGCCACCCTGAGTGGGTGGGTGGGGCTGGGGGAGTTGGAGTGGGGAGATTTTGGTCAGAGGGACTCAGAGAGATAGAGTGGGGGGTCGCAGGTGAGAGGGAGTTGGGTGGAAGACACACAGATATACACACACATTCATTCTCTCTCTCTTTCTCTCTCTCACACACACACATGCTCATTCTCACAAATGAATTCATTCTCTCACACACAAACACACACATTTGTTCTTTCTCTCTCACACACAAACACACATTCATTCTCATAGACACACACAGTCATGCATAAAATCTCTCTCTCACACAGTGCCTGGTGGGGTGGGGAGTAATGCCAAGTTAAGCCCTAGCCTGGGTGCCAGTGGGGGGGGGCTCATTAGGGCTCAAGATCAGGGGTGCTGGGCCAGGCTGGGTTGGATGGGTGGGGGTTGCCTTGCCCTCCCACCCTCCTCAGCCTGCTTTGGTCCAGGTGGCAGCAGCAGTAGCAGGATTCCCCAGCACTGCTGCTACCCCCCTTTCAGCCTGGCTGGTGGCTGTTCTGGGGACAGGGAGATCCCATGGGCCAGTCTGCATTGGTGTCAGGCACTGCTGAGGCTTGCCTCCTCTACCATCCTCACCAGCCTGGCAAAACAACTCACCTGACTGCGGCAGCAAAAGCAGCGTAGAAATGTGCTCTTAGAGGTGTGCACCAGGAGTCCATGTAATTTTTTGTTTTTGTTCTTTGCTTTTGTTATTTAAATCTGTCATTTTTGTTTTCATAAATATCAAATTTTCGTTTTCATTTTTGTTTTCATTTTCATTTTCCATTTTCATTTCCATAAAACACATTTATGGTTGTAAAATTTTTGTTTTCCATTATATATGACTAAAGCATGAAGGGATTGTACCTTGAATGGAAGAAATTAAGTGTACCAAATTCCAAAAAGATTGGATAAAGGAATCCAATTTTATAAGCAGTTGAATTATATTATTTTGCAAAAATCCTAATATACATTCTTAGCTGTAATTTCTTTGCCTCACATTTAATGTAGATGAAACTTGGCAAGTTTATACCACTTCCCACATTTACTATCTCTTCCAAATTTCAGAAGGATTGGCTAAATGGTCCTGGTGGTATAAGCAATTAACTTATAAATGTATGTCTGACTGTAGCATCTTTGTAGTCCAACCATGTAGTACATGAAATTTGGCAGGGCTGTATATCACACTTTCATGATCATCTCTGCCAAATATCTGAAAGATGTGATAAAGGGTCCCAATTGTATATGCCTGCACAGCATATGCAGAGAAGGAGCCTATGTCAGGGATTCTCTTACGTGTCACTGTGGTATAAGACTGGTTTGTGACGCCAATTGGCCAGCAGAAATGTCAACCAAATATCCTCATTCTGTGCTGTGACCATCTCAACATCTCTCCCCCACTTGTTACTGGGAAGTCAGAAGCATCTGTTTAGGAAAGAGCCAATAGAGATTTTCTGATGTCCTCTGTCACAGTGGGTGTTTTCAGACATTACGGGGCCACTTGGCCCCGTACCGAAAACAACCCTTTCATTCCCCGCTGGGGTCACCCCATCACGCCATATCAGACGTGCCGGGGGGATCCCGGCGGGGAATCTGGGAGGGGGCGGGGCCGCGCAGCGCAACGTGCGGCTGCACGGCCCCGCCCCCTCCACGCACCCCTCCGCCCACCCTCCAGGGAGACGGGCGAGCAGTGGGGCCACTGCGGCCGCCGCGTTGGGCTGAATGTGCCGTGGCCCGGGATCCCGCCGGGGATCCCGGGCCGTGGCAACCGGCCAGACGTTACTTTTTTTTGGTCCCCGCTGGGGATCTTTTTGACCACGCTTCCCGGGACATGGCCCTGGATAGCCCGGGAAGCGTGGTTCAAATTGACCCCATGCGGGTATTGACCGTGGTGAACATCTGGCGGCCGCCAAACAGACGTTCGAGCCACAGTGACCACAGGTGGGTATTCACTGTGGTTCACTGTGATCTCGTAACGTCTGAAAATACCCAGTGTTGCAGGATGTGGTTGTGATGATAATAATTTGCCAGCCTTGATGTGTAAACTATGTCTCCTGATTGCTGTAATGATATCCCCAAAGTCCCAGTTATGTCCCTTCTATGCCCGCCTGAGGGCTACCTCCTATGCCCGGCTCGAAGCCACTACTGATTGGTCCTGTAAAGCTGGAAACATGAAGTAAGTGGACAGTGAATGTCTTTTGGGTTGCTCCACATCCTCCCTCCTACAGCCTCTGTCCCCCTGCCATGCCAGGTGCCTGCCTCTAACTGCCTCTGCATGTACAGCTATTTATCTGAATAATGGTCTTCAAGGGGACAACTTCGATTGGTTATAAAATTGGGACCTTTTATCAAATTATCCTGTAGTTTGGCAGAGATGACAGGGAAGGAATGTGATACATTCCTGCCAAATGTCTTGTAGACAAAATAGAATATAAAAATGTTACAGCTGTCAATGTATTTTCATGTTAATGTCTTATATCATCAGGACCCTTTATCCAATTTTTCTGAAAATTGGCAGCATTGTTAAGCCTCTGCAGAGACATAATATTCACAGGAGTCATACAAATTGGATGGAAGATTAAGAAGTTGTAGCCATTAATGCATATGGCACATTCAATTACTTCTAAAATTGGTTTCCTTTATCTACTCCTTTCTAAAATTGGTACACAAAGTCCCCTTCATTGGGGGTAAAATCTACCTAAGTTTAATCAGAATTGAATATGAATGAAAAAAGTTATAGCCTGAAATATGTTTTTCAGTTTTCCCCCTTTATTTAAAAAACAAAAAGTCAATTTCATTTCTATTTTCATTATTATTATTTGTCATTTTTGTTATTGCAATAATGATAATGAAAATGATCATTTTCATTATCGTTATTGTAATAAAAAAAATTACATGCACACCCCTAGTGGCTCTCCAGACTGCTCCTTCTGGCCGCTTCCTGGCCCGCACCACAGGGCCTCTCATGGCAATGCAGTCAGATGACATCATCTGGCCATGTCACCGTTTGAGGCCCCATAGGGAGGGGTCATAATCAGCCAGAAGGAGCCGGCTGGAGAGCTGCTGGGAGAAGCTGCTTCCGCTGCTGGTGCCACCATGTCAGTTGCTTTGCCAGGGTGGGAAAGGAGGCAATCCCTGGCAACCCCCCACATCCCCAGTGTAGCCTGGCACATGGGCAGGAGCCCCTAGTTTTCCTCTATCCCCCTCCTCCTATGGAATCTGCTACTTCGCTTCTCCTCTGTGCAAGCTGAAAATTCTGTGTGGGGAGGAGCGAGGCAGGAGATTCCTCTGTGGGAGGAGGATTTCATGCACTTTTGCCTTGGAGCCAAGCTGATTGTTCACTGTTCTGCTGGCCTGATCGTTCAGTCTGCCCCAGCCGATCATTCAGTGTTCTGCCAGCCTGATTGTTCACTGTCCTGCTCACCCGATCATTCAGTCTCCCCCACCACCTGATCCGATCCGGCCCGGTGGGGGGAGAGTGAAAAATTGGATGGGGGTCAGAGTGAACGATCAGGCATACAAGAGAGTGAAGGACCGGGTGGGGGAGAGTGAACAATCGGGCAGAGGGACAGTGAATGAGGAATGCTGCCCCCTCCAACTGCCTGGCTCTAGCGGGGATCATCCAGGCCTCAGGAGGAATTTTTTAAGAGGTTCCCTCAGCCAGTGCAGTCCGAGACGACTATATTAATGCAGGGAATAATAATAATAATAATAATAATAATTAATAATTAATAATAAATTTTAATTTTTATATAGCGCCCTCTTGCCATGATACTCAGAACACTTCACATATAACAATTTAACACAACTTTTAATCCTCACAACAACCCTGTGAGGTAGATTAAGCTGAGAGAATAATGTGACTGGCTCAAGGTCACCCAATGAGTTTCTGGCTAAGACGAGACTTAAACTGTGGCCTTCCCCTACCTCCTGGTCCAGGCACTGTGCACTTAGCCAGTACACCACCCTGGTGGCTGGATGATCACCGCTGCACCCAGGCACAATCACACATGTGCATGTCATAAGTTCAGTTCCATTGGCCATAATAGTATTTTAAAAACATTTATAATTTTTCTAATAAAACAGTAAATTTAGAATAAGAACCAAAAGGGTCTAGGATACAGTGTCCTTTAATTTTTTATGCAATTAATTGTAAGATATGAGTTAAAGAAACTCTGCAAAGCCCTCAATACATTTCCAAACCAGGAAGTGTTTGCTCGAATGTCTCCCATTGAAAAAGCACAGACTGTAAAATGAAAGTTTGCAACTGCCTTAACTATAGAACCACTGCTCCGGTTCTATAATACAATTTGTTTAATTACTGCCACATAGAATGGTGTGCACTCCAGTGTCAACTAATTGAGTTATGTCTCAACTTTTGTTGGATGAAATTTCACAGTTGATGTTTAAGGGTGCTATTGAAGTTGTTCCCCCATCACAGGAAGGTTTGGGGTTTTATTCTAAATATTTTGTTGTCCCTAAGAAGCCTGAAGGATTCAGGCCTACATTAGACTGAAGAACCCTTAATAAATATGGCCATTTTTACATGGACGGAGGTGGTTGGGAGGATGGGTGTTTTGGCGCAGTGGGTGGAGGTGTGTGTGTGTCCCTTAACATGGACACATGCACACCTCCATCCATGACCTCTGTGGGTGGAGGTGGGTGGGTGATGGATGGAGGTGAGTGTTGTGTGGGAGCGTGCACACACCTTCACCCATCCCGCTCAATGTTCACATGAATGAACACTGAGCGGAAACCTATTCCCCACCCACCATCAGCTGTTTACACAGATGCCCCCCCTCCCCGCACACCTGCCCGAACACCGAGTGGGGGGAGGGGGATGTCCATGTAAAAATGGCCTGTGTTAAGAAATTTAAATTCAGGATGTTCACTTTGCAACAAGTTCTTTCCTCTCTTGAACATGGTGATTACCTGGCAACATTAGATTTTAAGGATGCTTATTTTCATATCCCCATTCATGGTGGGCATAAAAGATTCCTGCACTTTAACTTGAAGGGAAAGAATTACCAATTTAGAATTTTGCCATTTGGTCTTTCTACTGTCCCGAGAATGTTCACTAGGTGTCTGACATCTTTCATATCCATCTTCCCATACTTAGATGACTGACTTCTCAGGGCACTCGCCAGCCAGAGACTCGTAGATCATATCCAACGGGTACGCTCTAAACTTCAGCAGTTGGGGTTCCTGATTAACTGGTCAAAGTCAGTTATCTCCCCTACTAACTCCCTCAACTTTATTGGAGCCCATATTGATACATTAGCAGGGAAAGTATTTGTGCCACTAGATAGAAGGCAGGCTATGCATGCCCTGGTAACTGAATTACAACAGGACCCTAGTAAAGACTATCATTGGGTGTTTTCAGACGTTAAGGGGCTGCTTGGCCCCGTACCGAAAACAACCCATTAATTCCCCGCCGGGGTCACCCCGTCACGCCATATCAGACGTGCCGGGGGATCCCGGCAGGGAATCTGGGAGGGGGCGGGGCCGCACGGCACAACGTGCGGCTGCACGGCCCCGCCCCCTCCACGCACCCCGCCGCCCACCCTCCGGGGAGATGGGCGGGCGGCGGGGCCAATGCGGCTGCTGCATCGGGCCGGATGCACCATGGCCCGGGATCCCGCCGGGGATCCTGGGCCATGGCAACCGGCCAGACGTTACTTTTTTTTGGTCCCCGCTGGGGATCTTTTTGACCACGCTTCCCGGGACATTCCCCCGGCTAGCCCGGGAAGCGTGGTTCAAATTGACCCCATGCGGGTATTGACCGTGGCGAACATCTGGTGGCCGCCAAACAGACGTGCGAGCCAGTGACCACAGGTGGGTATTCACCGTGGTTCACTGTGATCTCGTAACGTCTGAAAATACTCATTCTCTTTCCAGACTCCTGGGCCAGATGGTGTCCATGACACATGTGACACCCTTTACCAGAATGAGAATGAGACAGCTACAGTCATTGCTACTGATGTATTTCCCAGACACCCTACATAACACTTAAACAACTCTCATAACCCCACCTCATGTTGTAAAATGTTTGCTATGGTGGGTGAACAGCACCAACGTTTGCAGAGGAGTTTCATTTGTTTCCTCCTTCAAGACTTATTCCCACAGATGCCTCAAAGACAGGCTGGGGGTACTATGGGCGACATAACAGCAAAAAGGACTCTGGACATGGATGGAATCCCTAATGCATATAATGATTATAGAATAAAGGGCAGTCCATTTTGCATTGAGGGCCTTTGCTCAACACATATAGGTTGGACTGTTCTCATACAGACAGACAACACTACCACAATGTATTCTATGAACCGACAAGGAGGCTTGAGGTCACATCTTCTGAGACTGGATGCGATGAGGCTATGGGACTGGTGCATTACCAGTGACATAACACCATTTGCCCTGCCCTGTCCACAAGCAGAAAGAAAATTGGGTTCAGGCCAGAGGCTGAGCTGACACAGGACAGCAGGCAGGCAGGGAGGGAGGAATTTACAGTTTTCTCTTATTGTTTTTTTCTGGGAAGCACAAGCACTGCAAGTTGCTGTGGTGTGTGGTCTCCTAGGCCTTTATACCTCCAGAAAAACAACTGGCACAGTGGCACAGGCACGTGGCTGTGTTTGCAGCCTCTCTCTCCTCAGGGGCTCCTTCTGCCTCAGCCAGACTGCCCACTTCTAGCTCTGCCTCTTGTTTTTTCTATCCCAGAGGGAAAGCTTCACCTTCCTAGTCAGTCCCTCCGCTCTGTCCACTGTATGTAAAGAAGAGCCTGTTCCTCTTGTCGCATGAATGGCAACTGAAGCAATCCATTACCTTGACCATAACGAAAATGTGGGGTCATCCAGTGGCTGACTTATTTGCCACTGTAACAAGAAGTGTCTCCTTTATCTGTCCAGGGGTGGACCAAGTCATGGATCTTTAGGGGATGCGTTAGTCCACAGTTGGTCGAAAAGACTCCTATACACCTTTTCCCCATTCCCTCTTATACACAAAGTCCTGCTGAAAGCAGCTCGAGTTTTGGCGATTTGATTCAAGTTGCTCCACATTGGCTATGGCAGTACTGGTTTCCAATATTGGAAAGATAGGTTCAATCCCACTGCTGCCCAGTAGGGGTGTGCAAACACTGAGCGGTTTGGTGTTTGGACCATTTGGGGTTCGGCCGAACCCCAAACCATTCAGTTCGGTCCGTTTAGGCCGAACCCGTTCGGGGGGGCTGAACCCATTCGGATGGGGGGGGCCTGGTTTTCCCTTGACTCTCCAGGCTGTGTGGGTGGAAGGGACACCAGGGAGCATCTCCCCCCCCCCCAAGCCCAGCCTGGGATTTTTTTTTTACCCCCCCTCTGGGATCGCCCGCAGTCCTACCTTGTGGTGCCAGGGCTTCGGCCCCGGGTCTGGCAGTGGGCGAGTCCGGCAGTAGATCCGGTGGCAGTGGCAGTGCTCTGGAGCGCTTCAGGCCACTACTAGGCCTTCCAGTTTGACCTGGAAGGCCTAGTAGCAGCCTGAAGTGCTCCACCGCCAGATCCGTCCACTGCCAGACCTGGAGCTGGAGCCCCGACACCACCAGGTAGGGCTGCGGACGATCCTGGGTGGGGGGGTGTAAAAAAAATTCCCAGGTTGGGCAGTGTGGGTGGGGGGAGGGGCTCCCTGGTGCCCCTTCCACCCGCGCAGCCTGGAGGGGGGAGAGAAAACCAGGTTTCTCCCTGTTACCCGCTCACCACCTGAACTGAGTTTGGAACCCGAACTTAGTTTGGTCAGGGATCAGTTCGGATTCGGGGTGTTCGCGAATGGGACGAACACCCTGAGTTTGGGCCGAACCCCAAACTCCTGAACCGCATTTGCACATCCCTACTGCCCAGCTGTGGCACCAGATATGATCTCAACTCACACAGGTCAAGTGTGGCACCAGGACTTGCCCTTCCTCCACCTAACTGCCTGGAGGATATGCTTTTGAACCCAACTGAAAGATATTTATTTATTTATTTATTTATACCCCCACCTCTCCTTCCATGCAGCTTGGGGTGGCTTACATCACCATAAAATACATAAGAACAATAGAAAACAATAAGAAACAATATATCAATAAATAGAATCAACAGTAATATTAAACAAATAAAACCACAATTCCCAAGGAGTCCTAAAAACAGAATTTTCAACCAACCCCAAACCCATCCTAATCCAGTCCCCCCCCCACTTACCCATCTTCCCCAACAAACACCTGGTTGAAAAGTCAGGTCTTACAATGCCTCCTAAAAGAGGAGTGGGTTGAGGCTGTCCGGGCCTCTGCAGGTAAGACATTCCATAGCCTCAGCGTGGCTACCGAGAATGCCCTCTCCACTGAAACCACTTGATATACATGGGGGGTTTCGAGCAGGGCATTCCCAGCAGAGCATAGGGGCCACTCCAGGGCCCAAGGAGTGAGGCAGTCCTGCAGATATGTGGGGCCCAGGCTGTTTAGGGCTTTATGGGTAAGCACCAACACCTTGAATCAGGCCCGGAAGACTATAGGCAGCCAGTGCAGAGAACGGGGCACCAATGTTATGTGCTTCTGGTGGCCCACCCCTGTAATAAGATGGGTCACTGCATTCTGCACCAGTTGTAGTCTCCGAGCCGTCACCATGGGTAGCTCCACATAGAGCACATTGCAATAGTCTAGTCTTGAGATGATGAAAGCATGGATGAGAGTGGTCAGGTCTGAGCCTGAGACATACAGCCGAAGCTGTCACACCAGATGTAACTGGCGAAAAGCGCTCCTTGCCACAAGCCCAACCTGAGCATCCAGGTGGAGCTGCGAATTGAGGAGTACCCCCAGGCTACAATCCTGGGGAACCAGTGGGGGGAGAACCCCATCAATGATGGGAGATGCCACACCCACTGCCTTACCCACTAACATCACCTCTGTCTTTTCAGAATTCAGTTTCAGTCAGCTCGCCCTCATCCAGTCCTCCACAGTCATCAGACTCTGGGTAAGCACCGAGACTGCAGGGCCTGGGTCAGATGAAAAAGAGATGTAGAGTTGGGTGTCAGCATACTGGTGATGACTAGGGCTGTAGTGGAATGTCACAGTGGTAGCTATTTCCACCGGAAACAGGGTTTCCGCAATTAGTGATACAGTGTGGCAGAGGCTTTCATTCTGCTAGTTTCATTCTGCTACTTCCGCAGTTCTGCTAATTTTATTCCGCTACTTCCACAGGCGTCACAAAATAGCGGAAACATGACATTTTCACTACTTCCGCCATTCCGCCAGTGCCACAAAATAGCGGAACAGTGGTTTTCCGACAGTTTTCGCAATTTTTCCGCAATTCCATAATTCACAGAATGCCGGCGGAATTAGCGGAATGTCTGCAGAAAAGCTGCGGTGTGGCGCGGGCAATTCCAAAATGGCGGAATGGCGCAGTAACAGCTGCTGCCGCATCACCCCAATGACACCGAACATCAGACGGTCTCATGACCTCACCGAATAGCTGCATATACACGTTGAACAGGAGAGGGGACAGAATAGAACCCTGAGGGACTCCACATGAGAGGTCTCGGGAAGATGAAGAATAATCACCGAGCACAACTCGGTGGGTTCTCCCGGCCAGGAAGGAGTGGAACCAATCAAGGACAATTCCGCCCACTCCAGCTCTATCCCACAGGCGAGTCACCAACATCTCATGGTCAACTCTACATCTCTACATCTCGTGACACCCAACTCTACATCTCGTGGACGGACCATTATCTC
>QEPC01004085.1:444008-484532 GCA_003113815.1 Sphenodon punctatus
AATAGCCAGCTCCTTCTTCCCTCCAGAACTAGGTGGGTGGGGTTTCCTGTTCAGTTGGTGTTTGGGAGCTGCAGGGTGCAGTCTCCATTTTGTGTTATTCAGGAATTCCCTCTTACTAGGATGCTGTACTAGGCAATAGCAATAAATGTGTTTCCTGCTCCCTCCACCAAGTCTTGTGTGTGCTGACTGGAGAACAGAATAGAGGGGCTCCCCAGAATCATGAGTAGCCCCATCTCAGGGCCCACAGATACCCCAGTGATACTACACTGGGGGGGAGGTGGCTGAGAGAGCAGTAGTGGGGCTGGGAGAGCAGGAGGGGGCTCTGGGGGTCTGGGGCCATCATTCCTTGCACAGAGAGACTTCATTCGACCGCATCAAGAAACATCCACTCCAGTCCCAGGACCCACCGCCAGGGTTCTGGGGCCAAGTTACAGGCAGGGAGGGCTGTGGCCAATACCTAGAAGCTACCATCTTAACCCCAGGATCCACCATCATGGGTCTGAGGGCATCATTCCTCGCCCAGAGGTGATGTTGTTCCACCGCACCAACAAACATCCACTCCAGCCCCAGGACCCGCCGCCAGGGTTCTGGGGTCAAGTTACAGGCAGGGAGGGCTGTGGCCAATATCTTTAAGCTGCCACTCTAGCTCCAGGACTCACCGTCATGGGTCTGGGGCCATCATTTCTTGCACAGAGAGCCTTTTTCCAAACGCCTGAACCAAACCGAACATGACTGAACTGAACGACCGAACCCGAACGCGGCAAACGGACCGAATGGTCGCGACCTGTTCTCCCATCCCTAGCACAGAATACCATCAGTGTGTTGTGTATATGGAGAGGTCTCTTACAAAACATTAATTACAGGTAAGTAACACCCATTTGTCAGAAAAGCTGAACTTGTTCTCAAAAGACCGTTCAGGGGGTTTGTTATCACTTGAACAAACCCCCATAACATTTGGGTATTTTCTGCAAGTGAGCCCAGCTACTCTCTACATGTAGGCATGCAGAAAGCCAGTGAGAGTTGTTGGTGCCATGAAACAACCAGCCAGGAGCTGTTGGAACTGGAAATGCTAGATTTCTCAGGAAAGATGAATTTGTTCTCACAAGACTTCTCGCTTGAAAAAAACCCCTGAACAACATTTGGGTATTTTATTAAAGTGAAGCCAATTACTCTACCCTTGGTGTTTCTTTCACAAATAGAACTGTTTTTGGAAGGAAGGGAGAGGGGGCATTCTTTTAAGAGAACATAAATTAAAACATGTTATTTTGTCTATGGTTGCATGGCTTCAACAAAGAGAATTGTTTATTTATTTTAAAGATTTTTTTAGCTGCCCCCTCATGCCTACAGCATCTCGGGGCGGCTTACAATACAATTAACAATAAAAAAATTTTAAAAGCCATCAACAAGGAAATAAAAAACAATCCCCTCCAACCCTCCCCCCCACATTCCCAATATCCCCAACTACCCAACCCTCCCCTCCTCCTCTCCGAAGATCTGGGCAAACAGCCAGGTCTTGCAGGCTCGACGGAATGCTAGCAGACCTGGAGCCAGGCAGGCTTCCTCTGGGAGGGAGTCCCAGAGTCATGGCCTGGCCACTGGGAACACCCTCTCCATTGTGGCCCCCCATCTCACCTGGGGGACCGCCAAAAAGGTGCCCCCAGTCAAAAAGGCGCCCCCGAAGGGATTGCTCTGAGTCACGGAAGGTGAGGCAGCCCCTGAGTTATGAGGGGCCCAGAATATGTTCCTATGCATATATTCATAGTTGACTATGAAGGCCCCTGTGAAATTTCATCAGCAGAAAGGCATTGAGAAGGGTCTGAGATCTACCCCCATCCCCCTGGCTCATGATATTCCTGTCAGACCACTAAGGCCCTTTTTAGGTGGAGGGATGAGTGTTTGGCTGAGGTGGGTGGAGGTGTGTGTGTGTCCGTTTATACGGACACACAACCATCTCCACCCACGGAGTCTCCTCCAGTTTTCTGGAGGGCTCCGTGGGTGGAGATGGGTGTGCGATGGGGGAAGGTGGGTGTTGCACAGGAGCACGCACACACTCCCACTCATCCTGCTCGGTGTTCACATGGGTGAACACCAGCGGACACCCATCCCCCCCACCCACCGCCAGCCGTTTACACAGATATCCCTCCCCCGCCACACACCTGGCTGAACACCAAGCGAGGGGGGGTGCTGTGTAAAACAGCCAAAGAGCTGCATTGACTGTGAGATCAATGATAGCTGGACCAATCACCCTTCTTCCTCTACCAGCTAATTTGCATGCTTGGAATCTATTGGTCAGGAGGCTTCAAACATATCCATGCATACATACAATTATGTTTCTTACTGTTTATATTTGTTGCATTTTTCTCACCTTGGAAGCCAAAAGCAGATAAGTTTTGTTTTGTAAAGAATTTCATTCCCTGGGTCTCTCACACCTGCTGTAATGCTTAGGCTTCAAACTTTTCCCTCCCTTTAATATGGCATGCACGTTAAAATAAATAAATAAAGGAAAACAGATGAAAGCAAATGATGATTGTTTGCTTATCCATCCATTTTTGTATCATTCGTTACAAACACGTATGGGGCTCCATACATTTTTGTAATTAATAGCAAATGTTATGAATGCACATCCCTAATAACAACATGCCTTTTTATTTTTCACTAAGTACTGTAGCCTGTTTTACAGCCAGGGCCCCAAGACAGCACTCTGCCCCTGTAGAGAGTGCTGTTCTGCTTCAGGAGTCAGCATGGGCTATAAAAAGAGAGACTAAAATTGTCCCGACCAGCTCCACATATTTGCTCGGCGGCATCTGTGTGGGCAGGCGGCTTGTTGTGGCTCTTCCAGTACTAAAAGACTTTTGTCATGACAAGTAGCGTCTGTCCATTTCCTAAAACACAGGCTGTACACCCAAATGTATTGAAAGGCTTAGATAAATGTCAGCGCTGCTAACAGATTCCATGTCAAGGCATCACAGACCTCTGCAGCTCTGGAGAGTCAACAGCTAAAAGTGCACAGGTGCCTGGGGATGAGGGTGTAAGTAGAACTGAAGACACTTTTTGTATGTCACAGAATATGCCAAGGTCTAGATAAACGCTTTTTTCCATAACTAATTTGATCACATGCTAAGTGCCACATAGCATGGAATTCCTCCACACAGGATAGAACTTTCTCATATTGTAAATGTAAAAATTGTACATAATGTTATATCAGATGTAACATAATAGTAATGAGTATAAAATAAATTAATCAAGGGTAAGTATATTAATTTACATATATAGAATACAACCAAGCATGAACTGCAATCAAGAAGACTTAAAGCTCAGCCAATAGGGATGTGCGAACAGAACGGGGTTCGGATGTTTGGATGTTCGGACCAAAACCTTAGTTCGGGTTTGTGTGTTTGGTCCCACGGAGTTCAGACCCCCTCGAACATTCTGAAAGTTCGACAGTGGTAGAGGCCTGGGGCGCTCCAGGGGTGCCCATGAGGGCATGGCAGGCCATCGGAAATGCAGCAGCAGCAGCAGCAGCAGCAGCAGAGAATGGGAAGGTTTGGCACTTGGAACCCTGGCTTTCCTGGGCAGGCAGGCTCGGCGCTTGGCCCCCGGGGGTGCCCGTGGCGCAATGGCTGGCCATCTGAGACCCAGAAGCAGCAGCAGCAGAGACCAGGAAGGCTTGGGGCTTGGTGGCTGGCCTGGCACCCATATTTGGCTGGGCATTGCAGGCTGCCAGGCATCGGTGGAGCAGCAGCAGACATTGGATTGCCTGGTAGTAGAAACTATGACACAGCAGAGGCAGAAGCAGCAGCAGCAGCAGCAGCAGCAGAAAGGCAGCATGGCATGAGCAGCGGAAGGCAGGCTGAGGGAGGGTTCGAGGTTGGCAACCAGGGCAGGCAGACAGGCAGCGTGGCATGAGAGGCAGAAGAAAGGCAGGCTGGGACCTTGGCAAGGCACTCAGATAGGCTGGTGAAGACTGTGCAGTGCGCACGCGAGAGCCAGTCAGATAGGCAGGCTGAGATCATCTAGATAGAGGCCGGCTGACAGGCTTTCATTTCCCAATGCCACCCTGCATCATGAGGTCAGTCAGGCCGGCCAAGGCTGCCTAGTCCGAGAGAGAGAGAGAGAGAGGCAAGGCGGGCACCGGGCATTGGGAGAGAGGGACAGCATCTCAGCAGCAGCAGCCCAGATTGAGGAGGAGCCCCATCCCAAGACTGCCCCTGGCATGGGATGGCGTGTGCCACTGCACCATCAATCCATGTCCAGGGGCAGCTCGGGGAATCCAAGCAGTGGCAGGTTCACCTTTATAAAAAGTAACTGCTCCACCAACTTGGCCCCCAGTCTCAGGCGGTGCAGTGAGCAAATGTCCCCCGCCATAGAGAACACCCGCTTGCTGGGGACACTCATTGGTGGGTAGGACAAGAGACCCTTGGCCACTTTGGACAGGGCTGGCCACACATTGGTCTTGCTGGCCCAATAGGCCAAGGGATGGCTTCTGGGTTCGATGCATGGCTCCTCATCCAGGTAGCTCTCCACTGCTGCTGAGGTGCTGTCATACTCCCTCATGTAACTTTGCCTGGGTCCTCCACCACTGCCCTCAGCCATGCTGCCTGCCCTGCTGTGCACGAGCCCATGCTCACCAGGGTGCCTTGCATGTACGAGCTGCTGCTGCTGGCAATAGGGGTGCTAGTGCTGCTCAGCCTGTTTCTGGTGCTGCTACTGCTAGGGCTGGAGGCAGGGATAGACCTCGCTGGCTGAAAGGGCTGGCTACTCCTACTGCCACCATCCCAAGGGGTGTCCTGCTGCTGCTACCATGCACTTTCCAGAGCCCTCTCTGTCTACTGGACCCTCTCCACAAAGTCACCCTTCCAGTGTCCATAGAGCGCTGTCTGGTGTACCACGCTGCCCTTGACCCTGGGGTCCAGCATTGTTGCCAAAATGTATTCCGCCCACTTTAGGAGCTCATCGAACTGCACCTTCATCCCTGACTTCAACTGCCGCACCAGGTCAACCACCTCATTCACCAGCTTCCTGCCCTGAGGGCCACAATCCCACCCCTGGAGAATCTCCTCCAGCCTCCTCACGAGACTCTGGACCAGAGGGGTCACCTGGCTGATGGTGGCCATGGAGGAGCTGATGGTCTCCGTCAAGGCCAGGACTGGTCTCAGTACAAAGACCGTGTGATCTAGGATGTCCCATTCCACCCCATCGTACCCAGGAGGTGCTCCATTGTCCATCACCAGTTGAACCTGATGCAAGGCGGCTTTCTGCTCAAGAAGCCGCTCGAACATCAGGAAGGTCGAATTCCACTGTGTGGACACATTCTGCACCAGCTGGTTCACTGGGGAGTCTTGCTCAGCCTGCTTCGCCCGGAGGAGATCGCTACCCTTCACGCTCCGGTTAAAGAAACTGGCCAGCTTCCTCCCCCGCTTGATCAGGGAGCTAAGCGTGCCTGTCCCAATCCCCTTCTCCCCCAAGCCCAGAGTGTCCCTGACCACCAGGTAAAGGGTGTGTGTGGCGCAAGGGATGCTGGTGAAGCCCCTCTTGTGGACTGCCCTAAATATGCTGGCCACGTTGTGCATCACCATGCACCCCTTGGTGAAGGGCACGCCTGGTGTGACCCACTCCCTCACCATGGCGGTCAGGGATGACTCAATGTTACGCAAAGTGTGACCTGGTGCGGCAGCTGAAGGCAGGACTGAGGGCGCAGGTTGATGACCTCCTAAAGTGGGCGGAATACGTTTTGGCAACCATGCTGGACCCCAGGGTCAAGGGCAGCATGGCACGCCAGACAGTGCTCTATGAGCACTGGAAAGGTGACTTGGTGGAGAGGTTCCGGTAGGCAGAGAGGGCTCTGGAAAGTGCATGGTAGCAGCAGCAGGACACCCCTGGGGATGGTGGCAGTGGGAGCAGCCACCCCTTTCAGCTGGCGGGGTCTATCCCTGCCTCCAGCCCTACCAGTCCATTACTTCTGCTTGAAGCAGGAACCACATATACCCTACTTTGGGACCCCTCCTGCCACTGCCAAACCATGCCTCCGGGTCCTGCCACCAGTGCGCCATCACTGCCACATAGGCGTGCTGTGCGATCCTGCTTGATCACAGGTTGGTGGTGAAGTGGATGGTGACTCCCCCAGCCCTTGCTAGCTGCTCCCTCACCTGCTCTCTTTAAAGCCCGGTAGAGGGCTGGCACCACCTGCCGACTCAGGGTGGTGCATGCACGAGGGCAGCTTAAACTGGGGGGCCAGGAATCCAATCAGGCACCTAAACCCCATGTCCCTGACCACCAATAAGAGCTGTCCATTGAGTGCAATCATTTCCCGCAAAATGCGCGTGGCTTTCAGTTAAAAGCCACGCTGCCCTCCATGTCCTGCAGCTGCCGATGGACTTGGCAACTGCCCCCACCCCAGCTCCTCCATGGTGCACTGATGCTGCTGATGCTTTTCCCCCCTACCAGCAATACCGCTCCTGCTGCTAGAGGCAGCTGTTTGAGCAGGATGCTTGTCCGCTGACGGAGGCAGACAACTG
Source organism: Sphenodon punctatus (assembly GCA_003113815.1). Lineage (NCBI taxonomy): Eukaryota > Metazoa > Chordata > Lepidosauria > Sphenodontia > Sphenodontidae > Sphenodon > Sphenodon punctatus. Next base: position 450,524 of record QEPC01004085.1, read on the forward strand.
GTCACTGCAGTCAGGAACCTGCTGGCATCCACTGCCCCTACCTGCCCGCTTAGCAGCACAGCGCTGTGGCATCCCTTGAGGTGCCTCACCATGGCAGTTGTGCGAAGGTTGGTGAGCACCTGCCCATGCTTCACCACCTTCTGGCACAAAATACACTGCACCTCCCTGGGATCATCTGCCTGCACCAACTTAAAATGTGCCCAGACAGAGGATTTTTTGCTCCCTCCTGCATTCTGGCCCACACCGGATGAGGCACCGCTGACAGTGCTGCTTGGAGGGGCAGAACATGGTGGCAACACAGCTCTTGGAGAGACAGCCATCTTTTCAGAACCAGACATCTCCTCCACAGAACTAGTGTCTGCCTCGCTGTCCCCAATCTGAGTGATGTCCCGCAAAGGGGAGTACTGGGACCCTGAGGCTGATGGACTGCCCACCATGCTGCTGCCACTCTCCCTGTGCCCCCTATAGTGGCTGTTGCAGCTGCTGATCCTCTCCCTGCTGCCATTGCCTGGGGATCGGGCCCTGCCTCTAGCAGCTGGAGTGGATTTCACCAGCCCTGGATTGTTGGAGATCACTTCAATAATAGGGGACATTGGTGGCCCTTGAGGAACATCTCACCCCAAAGATTTTGCACCTGCTCCTGCAGCCGCAGCAGAGACAGCCGCAGCCTCCTGGACTGCAGGCCTTCCAGTGCCCTGGATGGCAGTGGGGGAAACCGGCAGGAGGCACCGCTGAACCACACCACGGCTAGTGCCACTGCTGGGAGCATCTGAAGCCTGACTGCCAAAACCAGGCCTGTGCAGTTTGGGGTGTGGTGATAGGCTCGGGCTGCTGCTGATGCCTGCCACTCTGCTGGCACGGTCCCTGCCACCTCTGCCACATGCCCCATTGCCTGCTTTATGGGCAGCAGACCGGCCTCTCCTGCATCCCTTCTCCATTTTTCCTTTCCAAATTATGCATAGGAAGATTTTATATATTTTTATTTATTTATTCAGAATTTGAATATTATATATATTTACTACACTAACTCTAACTTCTATTAAGTATTCTAAAACCTATGGAACTAAATGGAATATTATCTAATATCTACAAAGGCCTAGTCCTACAAACACATTATAAGATATTAAAACTGAATCACTACACATTATCTCTATCTATCTTTATAACTATGCTAACTCATACAGCTATCTATCTATAGTAACTATCTAATATCTATCTATATATACACACGCAGGGTTGGGGGGGCGGGGGACACAGACAGCTCACAACAAACAACACAAGGAGGGGTACAAACCTGAAATGAAAGCGAAATCAATCTAATGCTACTCTGAATAAATCCGAAAACAGGGGAAGGGAATCAGGGATGGAATATATACAGCGAGGAGGGAAGGATTCATTGGAGGGAAGGAAGAAAGAACACAGGGAGGGGTAAAAAATAAAAACAACGCCTAAATCTATCTAATCTAATCTAAATAAATGAAACTAAGGAGGTAAATGTGTTGAAATGGGTGAAATAGGAGGAGAATGGCAATGGATTGGGAGGAACACAAACTGCTGGAAGAGGGAGACTTCTGAAAACGCCTACTGACAGGGGGTAATTTCAGATGTTATGATACCATGGTCACACACAGTGAATCCCCTGTGGTGGCCCATGGTACCGTAATGTCTAAAGGGATTTCCGCCAGATGTTCACCCCAATAAATACCTGGCAGGAACCCCATTGACCACGCTTTTGGACCTCCGACCGCCCAGAGGTCTGAAAGCATGGTGGGATCGGGCCCCTAGCGTGGTCGGATTGGTGGGGGGTGGGGCTGTGCAGCCGCATGTCACGCCACGCAGCCCCGACTCCTCCCTGATCCCCAGGTGGAATCAGGCCAGCAGATTTAAAGGACGACCGGACTGATTCCTGACCAGGATCTGAAATGGATCCCAAATCACGATTCAGCGTGGTGGGCCTGGTGGCCTGTCACATCTGAAATTACCCAGGATCAGTGGCTATCTCAGAAGGAGTTGAAAGGGGGGAGGGCAATGACTTTTGTTACTTGCTGCACCCGCCTTACCACAAGCCCCATTTGCTCTGTGCAGCCTAGCCCGTGGCCAATCGCAGACTGCGATGCCAGTGGTCTGAGGAAAAGAGGGATGGTGATTGGGCAGGCTGACTGCTAGTCCAAGCCTCTCCACCCCTGGTGCTAGGAAGTCTGCTCCTAAGCAGCCCCGCCCACCCCCAGGCCTTCCAGTTCTGTTTTTCCCACCCAAATGTGCCCAAACGCGACCCAAGCGTTTGGGGCTTTGGGCGTTCAGTTCGGACATTCAGTTTGGCAGTTCAAACAGGTCAAGTTTGGGCTGAACACCGAATGGCCGAACCACGTTCGCACATCCCTATCAGCCAACACACTTTAACCTCAGGGCTTCTTCATATATGCAAAACAGCATTCATTTATATATGTACTGTAAACAAGAAAAGGTATGTAAAAATCTAAGTCTTGGATACCAGGTAAAATAAAATAATGAAAGAATTGTAATAACATATAAAATTAATACTTCAATGGAATTAAGGGAACACCCTATGCCACTTTAATACTAAAACAATTATATCAAAAAGAATCTATTTAAATTATTTTTCTTCTAATATATATGGTGATATTTATGTCTTTTTCTTGTATATGTATACAAATTTATTAGGGGTGGGAATATCGGTATCGGATAAATCTGATACACCCGATAATCCGGTATATCTGATTAATCCTATAATCTGATAATCACCGGTATTTGCATACCGGATTTTTAACATTGGCCGCTTCACCGGGTTTTTTACATCGCAGTCATTGAAGTGAATGGCCGCAATGTAAAAAAAATGGTAAAGCGGCCAATGTTAAAAATCCGGCATGCCGATACCGGTAAATCTGATACTGGGGAGATCCGATACTGGTAAATCTGGTATCTGGTATTCTCCCCGGTGTCCCATCCCTAAAATTTATACACAGCCCTTCCCACAAGGGCCGTATATATGGCAGTGGTGGCAATCCATGCCCTGCAAAACACATGCAGTGCACATGGACATGTGCACCAACTGCGTGCACCCCTGGCACTGGGCCTATAGTGCTTGCACAAACTGCACAGTTGCATGTGCATGCAGCTGTGCATGCAGGGAATGGGATTGGCCCCAATATTTATATCTTAGCATTGACCTTTTTTTGGCTTCTTCCTGGCAAGGTCAGCTTTGTGGGGGGTCTTTTTCGATTGTATCCAACGTGAATAAGACCAACTGGAAATAAATAATGGAGGTCTGCAAAGGATGCTAACTGGTTACTGGTCAGAAAAACAATACAATGAAGCTTCACCTCTAAAAGGGAGAGTGGGGGTGTGTGAAATGGCAAAGAGTACAAACGAGGGTGTGCGCATGTGCGTGTGTATGTGTGTATGTGTGTGAGTGTGCGTGCATGTGTGTGCATGTGCATGTATGTGTGAGGAATACAAAGGACAAAGATAGAAAGACAGGGAGGGAGCCAAGAGGAGGTGCTGGAATGACATGGGACTGGTTGGGATTGCAGCAAAGAGTCCACTGGGAGTAACTAGAATGACAAGGGAGTGGGTAGGATGACAAACAAGAGGACACCAGGTACAGCTGAAATGGTGGAGTGGTGTTTGACCCAATCCCTTTTTTGTTTTTCATCTCTTCGTGCCATTCCTTTTTGTTATTCCAATAACATCTCGTCCTTCAACATATTGTGTCAACCCCATTGTTATTCCAATAGGTCATCATTACTCCTCATTACTTATCATTCCATGCAGTACCTTGACATTCCATATACCACCTCCCTCCCCAGGGAGCTGGGTGAGACAGACCTACAGTGCCTGAGGGATGCCCTGCACTGTTTCTGCCCCCTAGAGCTGAGGTTGGGGGAAAGGGGGGAGGTAGGGAAAGGACTTGTGTTTAGTACTGAGATGAGAGCAAGTGTTCTCTTCCTGTCAGGGAATACTTACCATTTGGGAGCGCTTGTGGCTGTTTGTCAGTATTTCCCCACTAGTCAGTGATTCCATGCTTCCATCATTGTGAGATCAGTGCCAGTCATTTTCTGTCATTTCTGTCACTTTCTGGGATTTTGGGGGACTTTTCAGACTTTATGTGATATTTTGGGACTGTCTGAGATTGTGTGGGACTTTGGTTTGTTTGTTTTTTAGACTTTTCAGGACTGTCCTTTTGCATCAATTCCCAGCACTTTTGCCTCAGTTTCCAGCACTTTCATGTCACTTAGCAGCTGGTATATAAGCAGAAGCTGCTAAGCCTAGTTGGTAGCAGCTCAGTTCATGTTGCTTTTAACTAGCAAAATATAGTGGAAAAGCTAGTAAGTTTCCTTGTCGCACAAATGAAAGCGAATGACCTGTTTCTGATGGAAACAGCATTTGCTACAATTGCTTGTTGCAGGCCTACTTGTGTTGCCCTTGCCTCAGGAACTGGGGAAGGAGGGCATGAGAGGACACATGCTGCCCATTCTGACTCAGGCTGGGGGTGGGGTAGGAGGCTAGGCTATATGGCTGTCACAGGTTGGAGATCTGCACCCCCACTTTACCAGGTTTGAGTGACTCAGTTTCCCTTGCGTACAGCCCACTTGAATCAGTTTTTCTCTCTGGCTGATTCAAGCCTGCCGCGGGGACAACCCCTTTGTCACCCAAGGGCCCGATCCTTCCCGTTTACAGACTCTTTAATCTCTGGGTTCGCAAAGGCTTGAGAACTCTTGTTGCTCACTTGTGTTCCAATGTTAGACACAGACACTTCTTCATGAAGATAAGAAGTCAGTTTATTGATTACATAAGCAAGATTGTTGATCAAAGTTAAATATAACGCATTCCTAACCTATACTGGTTGAATTCCTAAATAAGCATCTTACCCTATAAGGTCCATAAGTTCTGGTTCCTCAGTCATAGATGTAGAATGACTGTGCACTGGTCTCTTAGTTGGAAGAAAGCAAAATCATGCCTCTCAGTCCATAGTTTCCAGCCTTGCTTGCTGGCAGGTTTTAGGATGCAGACGCAGTTGCTCAAGATGGCCAAGCGAGAGAGAAGATGGCTTAATGGCCCTCACTTAAGTACCTTTCATGGTTTCTTTGTTTCTCGTTCCCGCCTTGGAGAAACCTGAGGTCTGTCGCGTAGGCAACCCAGGCAAACATGAAGGTCCATTTGCATCTCCACAGGGTTCTTTCTGGCCATGGTTTCCAAATACATATTCTTTTTATCTCTTTGCATTTCCTGGAGTTTCATCAGTGTCACAGTCCTGATTTGTATTTTACAGTTCTCCATTGTAACATTACATACATNGTGTCACAGTCTTGATTTGAGTTTTACAGTTCTTAATTGTAACGTTACATACATGTTGCACCTTTTGCTTTACATATTTACTAGACTTGTAGTCTACATGTAGGCCAGTATCACACGTGTGTGACCCTATGTTCCTCCATGACAGTGGCCCACAGTGCATTTTCAAGGTGCCAATGAAGCCCCCAGGCTCCAAGAGGTTCCCCACCCTTGCTCCATGTAGGTATTTGGAATGTGCTCCTTTTTTCAAAGGATGTACTGTACTTCTAGGACTAAGAGTACACTGTCCCACATCTATGTTGTCCATCACATTTCTTTGTTTTCTGGTACTAAAATTGCTCTTTTTTGTGTATGCCACTAAAAATGGGTTTTTTTCTCAGTTTGAAACTCCAGTTATCCTGCAGGATGAAGAGAAGTTCAAACAAGTGGTTACTCAGCTCTATCAATGATGTAACGTCTGGGAGGACAGGTGCAGAATTGACGGTGCATGCTTCTTTCCAGTAGGGATGGGTGAACGTGGTTCGGAATTCAGAGTTCGGACCGAACTCAACCAGTTCATTTGACCGAACCAAACGTCTGAACTGAACTCAATTTTTGAACCGAACCAAATTTCCAAACTCAGATCTGTTTGCCCATCCCTAAAAGATAATATTCCATTTAGTTCAATGGGGTTTGAATTTCCAAACTTTGTTTGGAAGTTTGGAGTTCGAACCGAACTCGAATAGTTCGGTCGACCAAACTGAACTTCCGAACTGAATTTCCGAACCGAACTGAACCAAACCGAATTTCCAAACTCAGTTCTGTTCACCCATCCCTACTTTCCAGTCTGAGGATCTAGAAGTTGGGTCACTGCGAGAGGAGATGTACACTAGGGATATGCAGAAGGGAACATTTTTAGTTTTGTTTTCATTTTGTTTGTTTGAATTTTTTCTGTTTCATTTTTTGTTTCATTTTTATTTCATTCATGCTTAAAATTAACTTTCCATTCATTTCAATGGGCACATTAGGGAATGGTAAAATGCAGTGTGATCTAATGCCCATGGGGCAGCAGAGAAGTACTGGAAGGGAGGGGAAAGGGCTGCAAAGTTGCAAGACACAGGGAAGTCTCTGCTCTTATGCCCACCCACTGCCATTGTCTCTGTCTCTTATGCCCACCAGTACTCACTTCTCTAATGGATGGGGGTCACTTAAAGAATTTAGTAGGATTATACAGAAACAGGAGACTTAAATGATTTGGAAATAAAGGAGGAACAGTTCTGAAAAACGCTCTGAAGAACCAGCATCTGCAGCCTGCCAGCCTCCCCTGATATGACTTTCATAGTGCCCTCTCTTTCCTGATAAGGTCATCTTTCTGTAGTTCTTTTTCAATTCTATCCAATGTGAATAATACCAACTGGAAAGAAATAAGGAAGGTATGAGAATGATGCCAATAGCCCTTACTGGGCAGTAAAGCAATACAATGAAGCTATATCTCTTAAAAGGAAGGGAGAGTAGGAGGGGGTGGAATGGCAACGAGGGTGCAGATGAGTGTGTGTGCATGAGTGCATGCATGTGTGTGAGGAATACAAAAGGTGAAGAAAGAAAGAAAGGGAGGAAACCAAGAGGAGGTGCTAGAATGACACAGGATTGGTTGGGATTGCAGCAAAGAGGCCCCTGGGCTCCTGGTTGGCTACTCCAAGTTCTGGCATCACTGAACGAAGCTCTATCATGGGAATTCTCTGTATGTGTCAAGTGCTGTGTGATGTCTTAATGAGCCCAATTGGCCAGCAGAGATACCAATCATGCTCTCTCTATTCCCTCCCTTCCCCTCTTCCCCCTGTCTTGAATTGATGCACTATTTGTTTTGCCTGACATTGACACAGCCTAATGAAGCCCTATCACAGGAATTCTCTCTGTGTGTCAAATGCTTTGTGATGTCTTAGTGATCTCAGTTGGCCAGAAAAGATGCCAATAATACTCTCCCCATTCCCTCTCTCCTGCCTCCCCCTGGCTTGAATTGATACACTGCATGTTTTACCTGACTCTTTTGACACTTCCTGATCAGAACCTGTTGAGGAATCAGAGCATGGGGCTGGCACCTCTGACCCTTGCTTCGGAGAATCAGTTTACGATTAGGTATCTCCCAACCTTCAGCATTCTTTCACTCTTGCAGGAAGCAGCACTGCAGTACCCTTTACTCCCCCAATTTCACTAAGAGTCACACTGGTCATAAATGAAAGGTTCTTTCAGAGTACAGGGCAAACCAGCACATCCAGACATGACACCTCTTCTACCTTGTCTGCGCTGTGCTTCGGTCATGAACTGAAACATATCAAAGTGAAGACACCTCTGCTTTTCAAGTCCAGTCCAGCTCCCAGCCTATTCACAAGACATGAAGCTTCAAGGTAAGAGAAAAAGATTACTGTCCGTTCCTGGGTATGGCAGCATTGGCAAGTAAGGAGTGACAACGACCTCATTGCTAACTGCAATATATGCAAATCACAGTTTCATCATGGATGTGATGGTGAGAGCAGAATTGGAATTAGGGATGTGCAGGGGGAACCCCATAGATTTTCATTTAATGAAAACCATTCATTTTTGTTTTTGTACATTTTTTCATTTTAAAATGTATTAAAAAATACTAAAAAAAATTTTTTAAAAACAAAATCACACAAAATGGCCACAGGAGCATTCTTTGCATGCATATCCTTTTCCAAATTGGCAATGGCAGCATTGCCACCATTTTGAAAAAGGGCAGCCAGTCTGTACATGCACAAAATGGACACCGCGTGTGCAGACTGGCTTCCCATTTCCAAAATGGAAAAGGGGGAAAGGGTGCTCAAGCGTAGAATGGTCTGGCAGCCATTTGCACATGCATAATGATTTTAAAATAAATAAATATATTTTTAATTGAAATGGTCACAGCCTGCGCATGTGCATCCTTTCCCAAAATGGTGGTGGCGGTATCATCGCCATTTTGGGAAAGGGTGTGCATGCACAGAATGGTTGAGTGGCCATTTGCGCATTCAAAGTGATTTTTTAATATTTTTATTTTTATTTTTTATACAAAAGTGAGAGGAGGAGGAGGAGAGGGGTTTTTGTGTCCCCTGAGTCCTTTGCTGCTACTTAGACCTTCTTTCCTAGCTGCAGTGGTGATGGTGGGCAACAGCGTGTTGCCCACCAGCACAGTTCTAAGGCACTCTTATTTTATGCATCGGGTGAATTGGCTAATTATTTTATTTATTTATTTATTTATTTATTTCAGTAATAACCCAGCCTTCTTGACAACGACAACTGAAGGTGGCGAACAACATGAAACAATTAAAGCAATAATAAATAATCCGTAAGTATAAAACGCCAACATCATCAAAGTACAATCTGTGAATAAACATCTACTCACCCAATCCAAACTAACCCATCCCCTCCCCCAGCCCCCAAATGCCTGATGGAATAACCAGGTTTTACATTGCTGGTGAAAAGTGAGGAGATCCGGGCTAAGGCGGATGTCTGCCGGTAGCATATTCCACAGCGATGGTGTGGCTGCCGAGAACGCGCGCCTGTCTGTCTGGACCCGCTGCTAATGCGAGACCTCCAGGAGGGCACTCCCGGACGACTGCAATGGCCACCCAGGGAGCAAGGTGATCTCTCAGATAAGTGGGGCCTAGGTCGTGTAGGGCTTTAAAGGTCAAAACCAGCATCTTGAATCAGGCCTGGAAGACAATAGGCAGCCAATGTCAATGCCTGGAGCACTGGTTGAGTATGCTCAGTCAATAGGCAGGCCACCACATTTTAGTCCCAGTTAATAGGTGGGCCTCTGCATTCTGCACCAGCTGCAGTCTCTGGACTGTCCCCATGGGCAGCCCCACGTAGAGCGCATTACAGTTGTCCAGCCCAGTGGTACTGCCCCTGGACACTCACAAGACGCTCGAGTCGCAATATTGCAGTGTGCACACTCAGGGGGTATGACTGCTGGCTGGGAGAAGTACTCTCACATAGCTGATGCTCTCTTCCTCTGTGCCCTGTTCCTCCACCACCTCCTGTACAGGCTCCGAGCCACTACTGCTGTGTGCCTCTCCTTCCATTGAAAAAACTGAAAATCCTATGCCTATCTATAAATCCTATACCTATGTACATCTATATCCTATACCTATACATTCTATCTCATATACCTATATCCTATACCTATAAATCCTATACCTAAATCCTATTCCTATGACAAATACATATGAATCCTATCCCCCCCTCCTCCCTCCCTCTCTCTCTCTCTCCAGAGACAATCATCTCACACTGCAGCACCCACCCTCCACTCACAAATACTCCTTCCTTTATCCACAAAGAAAAGGAATGGAGGCACTGTTTTCACACTGTGTTTGGGGGTGGGGGGGAGGAGGTGAAGTCATGGATCTTCTATTTCACACTGTGATTGGCTCAGAAATGACAAGTAATGGACAGAAACCCAGAAGTAAAATGGTATCCTCAGCAATGCAGTAAGGAGCAAATGACCAGTACATGGTAATGGCAAATGGTACCTAGTACATGGTATGTTGGTAAAGCGGGACAGTATTTCACAGTATTTCAAGAATCGAGAAATCCTATTGGCATCAGGAAATGGTCAGGAAATAGGTTGCATTTCCTGATATGGCAAAATTTCTTGTGAGCAGCAATTTAGCTGCTCATTTCAGCCCTAGTCAGAATGCTTCATTTATGCACGTGCAGCTGGTGCACGTTTATAAATTATTTAATTTCCCCTCTTCAGCTGGAGGACAAAATCATTATTGTTTTTACTGCAGGCTTCGAGAATGGCTTTGGTAGAACATGACATCAAAAGGGAGCATTTTTCAGCATCTTCTCTGAATACATTTACATCTTTTGTACTTATGAGCAAGACCTTAAAGAAAGAAGGTGGGGAGAGGGGAAGCATTGGCTAGGGCTGGCATCTTTTAAGATTTATGAACTGCTAAATTTAGAAATGTCGTTTTGTTATTGCCAGCGTTCAGTAGGTTTCAGTGTGTGAGTCAGTATGAAAAAAACAGCAGTCACTTCCTTCTGCGAGAGCTCCTATGAGTAACATCAAATGGGCTCAATTAATCATTTTAACCACTGCATTCGCTCTGGATAAACAAAGTATGTATCAGATGATATGCCCTAGAAAGGTAGTCATCCTTACAAAATGCTCCTCTTTGCAGCCCTGCTCCTCTCATTATCGTATTGCAAATAGTTTTCTGAAAGGAAAAACTGTTCAAGCAAAATATTAAACAGCATTCATTTGTCATTTTCCTGCAGGGACCAGGCAGCAACCTGCTGTGGCTGGAAATATGTGGTCATTATGATGCTTGTATTGAATTGTTTGTTTATCTCTCCCCCACCCCCTTCTCCTTTTTAGATGATGTTCCATCACGATTGGTAATTTCTAGCACTTCTGCTCAAAGGCTGCATCCCCACTTGTCCTGAACTGAAACTAATAGATGGTAGAGGCTTTGTCTTATGAATAAATATAAGCCACAGTACTACTTTGTGTGTTTTCAGAAATGTCGTGTCATATCATTCTTTGTCATCTTCCTTTTGGAATCTCTTACCAGCTTGAGTGGTTATTTTGTTTTATTTATTTATTTATTTCAATACATGTCATCCTGGTTTAGAAGTACTTAAGCTGCTATTTGGATACCTGAAGAATTTGTTACACTTGGACTCAGCTATGATGACTTGGGACAGCTGCTTATTGGTGGCACCTTAACTGTTGCTTTGGGTGTTTATCAGGCAATGGAATTCATTTAGCCCAAATCAACATCAAAACAAAACGTTGGGTTCGCCGGTGCTTTCACTCAGAACAAGCTGGCATAGCTGTCTGAAAATTCTGAATTGTGAAGGGGCTGGGTTATTTTTTCCTCCATCATTTATGCATTCCTGTCTGTCTTCACTTGACATCTTGTAGACACTTTACAAGAGGCTACTGTGCCATTCGGATCAGCCATGCAAAGCAAGATCAAGGCAAGCAGTATCGTGATGCAGGCCAAAGAGGTTATATGCACACAATCTCAGGCATGTGCATGTGTCTGAGAGGGTCAATGTCTCTGTGTGTGTTTATTAGTGCTGAAATGAATAAATCTTTTAATATTTGCAGAGAATTTGCAGATTCAGTCCCCACAAATGGATTTCTGAATCAGTCTTTGGCTAATTTCAGACGTGCTGGGCCTGAAGGCCCAACACACTGAACCCGGACTGGGATCCGTCTCGGATCCCATTCTGTGATCAGGCCGGCTGTCCTTTAGACATCCCGGCCTGATCTCCACTGGGGTTCGGGGAGGGGGCGGGGCTGCGTCGGAGGGGCTGCGCAGTGCAACATGTGGCTCAGCCCCACTCCCCTGTGCTCCCTCGACCACCTGCCCACGGGGAGACGAGCTGGTGTAGTGGTCAATTAGGCCGCTGTGCCCGACCCCATCCCATGGTTGGGGCCTGATTCCGGGACAGGGCTGGCAAGCAGACATGCATCACTGCCATTGCCAGCCCCGTCCTGGATTGTGGCCAACCTTATAACGGTTCTGGAGGTGAGGCCGGCCTCACCTCCAGAACCGTGGTTAGCTTTGAACCCCACCAGAGATTCACTGTGGTGAACATCTGGCAGGGCTCAAATAGCCGCTACGGCAATCACAGCCACCACCCTGAATCCACTGTGGTTGACTGTGATTGTGTAAAGTCTGAAATTACCCTTCGTCACCATTGCAAAATGTCTCCTCTGTTTACTTGGCTACATTGTGTTCATTTATTCCATACCTGATGGAATAAATGCCTATCTATAAATCCTATACCTATGTACATCTATATCCTATACCTATACATTCTATCTCATATACCTATATCCTATACCTATAAATCCTATACCTAAATCCTATTCCTATGACAAATACATATGAATCCTATCCCCCCCTCCTCCCTCCCTCTCTCTCTCTCTCCAGAGACAATCATCTCACACTGCAGCACCCACCCTCCACTCACAAATACTCCTTCCTTTATCCACAAAGAAAAGGAATGGAGGCACTGTTTTCACACTGTGTTTGGGGGTGGGGGGGAGGAGGTGAAGTCATGGATCTTCTATTTCACACTGTGATTGGCTCAGAAATGACAAGTAATGGACAGAAACCCAGAAGTAAAATGGTATCCTCAGCAATGCAGTAAGGAGCAAATGACCAGTACATGGTAATGGCAAATGGTACCTAGTACATGGTATGTTGGTAAAGCGGGACAGTATTTCACAGTATTTCAAGAATCGAGAAATCCTATTGGCATCAGGAAATGGTCAGGAAATAGGTTGCATTTCCTGATATGGCAAAATTTCTTGTGAGCAGCAATTTAGCTGCTCATTTCAGCCCTAGTCAGAATGCTTCATTTATGCACGTGCAGCTGGTGCACGTTTATAAATTATTTAATTTCCCCTCTTCAGCTGGAGGACAAAATCATTATTGTTTTTACTGCAGGCTTCGAGAATGGCTTTGGTAGAACATGACATCAAAAGGGAGCATTTTTCAGCATCTTCTCTGAATACATTTACATCTTTTGTACTTATGAGCAAGACCTTAAAGAAAGAAGGTGGGGAGAGGGGAAGCATTGGCTAGGGCTGGCATCTTTTAAGATTTATGAACTGCTAAATTTAGAAATGTCGTTTTGTTATTGCCAGCGTTCAGTAGGTTTCAGTGTGTGAGTCAGTATGAAAAAAACAGCAGTCACTTCCTTCTGCGAGAGCTCCTATGAGTAACATCAAATGGGCTCAATTAATCATTTTAACCACTGCATTCGCTCTGGATAAACAAAGTATGTATCAGATGATATGCCCTAGAAAGGTAGTCATCCTTACAAAATGCTCCTCTTTGCAGCCCTGCTCCTCTCATTATCGTATTGCAAATAGTTTTCTGAAAGGAAAAACTGTTCAAGCAAAATATTAAACAGCATTCATTTGTCATTTTCCTGCAGGGACCAGGCAGCAACCTGCTGTGGCTGGAAATATGTGGTCATTATGATGCTTGTATTGAATTGTTTGTTTATCTCTCCCCCACCCCCTTCTCCTTTTTAGATGATGTTCCATCACGATTGGTAATTTCTAGCACTTCTGCTCAAAGGCTGCATCCCCACTTGTCCTGAACTGAAACTAATAGATGGTAGAGGCTTTGTCTTATGAATAAATATAAGCCACAGTACTACTTTGTGTGTTTTCAGAAATGTCGTGTCATATCATTCTTTGTCATCTTCCTTTTGGAATCTCTTACCAGCTTGAGTGGTTATTTTGTTTTATTTATTTATTTATTTCAATACATGTCATCCTGGTTTAGAAGTACTTAAGCTGCTATTTGGATACCTGAAGAATTTGTTACACTTGGACTCAGCTATGATGACTTGGGACAGCTGCTTATTGGTGGCACCTTAACTGTTGCTTTGGGTGTTTATCAGGCAATGGAATTCATTTAGCCCAAATCAACATCAAAACAAAACGTTGGGTTCGCCGGTGCTTTCACTCAGAACAAGCTGGCATAGCTGTCTGAAAATTCTGAATTGTGAAGGGGCTGGGTTATTTTTTCCTCCATCATTTATGCATTCCTGTCTGTCTTCACTTGACATCTTGTAGACACTTTACAAGAGGCTACTGTGCCATTCGGATCAGCCATGCAAAGCAAGATCAAGGCAAGCAGTATCGTGATGCAGGCCAAAGAGGTTATATGCACACAATCTCAGGCATGTGCATGTGTCTGAGAGGGTCAATGTCTCTGTGTGTGTTTATTAGTGCTGAAATGAATAAATCTTTTAATATTTGCAGAGAATTTGCAGATTCAGTCCCCACAAATGGATTTCTGAATCAGTCTTTGGCTAATTTCAGACGTGCTGGGCCTGAAGGCCCAACACACTGAACCCGGACTGGGATCCGTCTCGGATCCCATTCTGTGATCAGGCCGGCTGTCCTTTAGACATCCCGGCCTGATCTCCACTGGGGTTCGGGGAGGGGGCGGGGCTGCGTCGGAGGGGCTGCGCAGTGCAACATGTGGCTCAGCCCCACTCCCCTGTGCTCCCTCGACCACCTGCCCACGGGGAGACGAGCTGGTGTAGTGGTCAATTAGGCCGCTGTGCCCGACCCCATCCCATGGTTGGGGCCTGATTCCGGGACAGGGCTGGCAAGCAGACATGCATCACTGCCATTGCCAGCCCCGTCCTGGATTGTGGCCAACCTTATAACGGTTCTGGAGGTGAGGCCGGCCTCACCTCCAGAACCGTGGTTAGCTTTGAACCCCACCAGAGATTCACTGTGGTGAACATCTGGCAGGGCTCAAATAGCCGCTACGGCAATCACAGCCACCACCCTGAATCCACTGTGGTTGACTGTGATTGTGTAAAGTCTGAAATTACCCTTCGTCACCATTGCAAAATGTCTCCTCTGTTTACTTGGCTACATTGTGTTCATTTATTCCATACCTGATTCACTTCAGAGATACTATTTTAAATTGTACTGCAGATATGAACCAAATATCCAAAAGCAAAGGACACAGCAATTCTCCGCCATTAAAGTTGATGGGAGTCGCTTCATTTACATGGATACAAATACACTTGCTGAATTTGGTACTTGAACCAAATATTTGGTTCACCCTTAGTGTTTATGCATGTATCTCTATGAACATTCTGTGACTGCATGATGGAAATGTTAATTTAATAATAATAATAATAATAATAATAATAATGGAAAAAATAATTTCTGTCATTTCCCTGTCTACCTCTGTTTTATATATGACTTTACTGATTGGTCAACAATATTTGTGGGAATAATTTTGCTAAGGGAGGTTCTTGCACATTTCCCTCTGGAGCCCCATGATTCTCTTCACAATGGTATTTTTACACACACCTTAACGTTCCGGATTTTTCAGTCTTCTGGGTTTACAAGTCCACAATTAAGTTCCAGATGCATTTTTCACATACACATTGCCCTGAGGCAGTTCCTGGATGCATTCTTCACACAAACACTGCAGAGCAGCCTCAGAGAGGCAGCCTAAAGTAGCCTCAGCTGTAGACATGAGGGGCTGCCATGGAAACCAAGTAACCACAGCTGCCTGGAGCAAAGCAGTTTACCAGGAGAACTTTTTACATACAAAAGTTCTGGGAGAAGTTCTATGCAGAAGTTCAAAGATCTGGATGTTTAAGATCTGGGTGAGTGATTTAGACACACAGAAAGTTCAGGATGTAACAGCAAACAGGGCGGAAGCCAGTGCTAATAAATTGAAATTGAATTGAAAACATACTGGAGAAATGTGTGTGTAAAAACATCCATAGTTACATCGGAGAAGAAAGGGGGATTAAAGGGATGAGGAACTCAAGAAGTCCTGATGAAAGAGGTACGTTTTCAGGAGGGATTTGAAGGTTGGGAGGGAGGGATGAGATCAAATTTATTCAGGTAGGGAGTTCCAGGCATGGGGGGCAACAAGAAAGAATGGGTGAATACACTTTGAGGAGCAGCGGAGCCGTGAGCAAGCAAGGGTGTTGGCAGAGGAGGAGCAGAGATTTCGATGGGAGTGTGGTGGGAGACTAGTGTAGAGAGAATGTGGGGCAAGGCTATGGATAGCCTTGTAGGTAAAGACGAGAAGTTTGTGCTGAATGCGTTCAGGTAGAGGGAGCCAGTGGAGAGAGGAGAGGAGGGGCTGAATATGTTCAACGTGGCAGGCAAGGTGAATGATTTGGCAGCCGAGTTTTGAATAGATGAGAGAGGGACAAGGTAAGAGTGGGGAAGGCCAGTGAGAAGGAAGTTTCAAATTGCTATAGTCAAGCAGAAAGAGAACCAGAGCACGGACTAGGGTTTTAACAGCGGAAACAGTGAGGAAAGGACAGAACTTAGTGATGTTGTGCAAGGAGAGATGACAGGTTTTAGCAACCAAATTTGATTTGAGGTTTAAAGGAGAGGGAGGAGTCTCCTTTATTGAAACATCAAGATGATCAAAATCAGTGAAAAATTAAATGAAGAAATGAATATGTGGATATTGCATTCCCAGATGAAGATCATTTGGATAGTTGGTAGTGAATCCCAATATACAAGTAATCTCTGTGAATATTTATTTATTTATTTTATTTATTTATTTGGATTAATATCCCAACCTTTCCCGCAGGCCACGTGCGGCACATAACATATTTATTTTGTCAAATTTATATGCCGCCCTTCCTGCAAAGGTCCAAGGTGGCTTACAGTCATAAAAACAGTAATTATAATAATAGTAATAAATTAAAATCAATAAAAAAAACAACAGTAAGAATAAAAATCTCCTCAATGCCCCCACCCAACCCTCTCTTCACCCCCCGTGCTGCTGACTGCCTGGCCAAATAAAAAGGTCTTACATCGTTTCTGGAAGATGAACAGGCTCAGATTCCCAAGCATATTCCCAGGGGGAGGGAGTTCCATAATCACAAGGGCAGACAACGAGAGCACCTCCCCGCATGCCCTGGCTGTAAAAACATCTCGGAGGGATGGCACGCGTAAGACGGTGCCCCCAGCTGACCTCAGGGGCCACGAGGGGACATGAGGGAGGAGATGGTCTTTCAGATACCTGGGATCCATGCTGTTTAGGGCTTTATAGATTAAAACCAGCACCTTGAATTGTGCCCAGAAAGCTACTGGCAGCCAGTGCAGACGCTGGAGCACTGGTGTAATCTGCTCCCTGTGACCCATCTACCAGCCACTCCCTGTGACCCATCTACCAGCCAATTGGCTGGACTACCAGCCAATGCGGCTGCAGCACCTACCCGAAATGACCACGGCCTGGAATCCCGGTAGGGATTCCGGGCTGTGATTGCCATCCAGACGTGATGGGCCCCTTCATCCCCGTCGGGAATCTCATTCACCACACGATTGGCACCAGCCCCGCAGGTTCAGCCGATCGCGTGGTGCATGAGATTCCCGGCGGAGATTGAGCATGGTTAACATCTGGAAGGGAACTCCCTGTTCCCCAACAGACATTACGAGGGCATTCCCCACTACAGGGAATCGGCTGTGGTTGAGCGTGATCTCGTAACATCTGAAAATACCCCAAATCTCTGAGCGAGACATACCTCTTGTATCTCTTCAAGGCTAGACAGAGCTTTTAAGGAGTTAGGCTGTTAAAGGGATATCACCTTAAACACATACCACTTAGATGTAGACTCATGAAGAAATGTTTTTAAGAGTACAGTTTCAGTTCATGAGAAACCAAAGGTGTCTAATTGATACCAGCAGGTGTAGTACCAAATTTCATTAAGACCTTTCCAAACGTTAAAGTAAAACTTCCATACCCATGGAGGTTTTAGAAGAGAAGTTTGAACATGAAGAACAATTTCTGGATTTTTGCTGACAAAGGCAGTTGCCGTGCAATCGCAACCTGTAAGAGGTAATGACCATCATTTCTAAGTTATTACAGGCTTAAAATTAATGCAAAAATCCCAGCACCCTCGAGGATGATGAAAATATTCCAATTTATTGTATTTTAGCACTATAGAGGGTTTGTGTTTTTTATTCTATTGCTTTATGTGAACTGATGCATTCAGCAACAGATTTCTACAGCTGTACGTTGTTTTACTATATGGCTGGGTAAACTGGTCCAGGGTGATTACCCCTGAGGAATGTTAATAATCCTAGTTTTAACAAGACTAAATTTATGCCATTGTCAAAAATTCATTGTACCGTTATTCTGTTTTAGCACAGGATTATGGATTGCTAAGGGGACAGTGATGGCAAACAACAAGAGAAACAATACATGCAAAACCAGCCTTAGTAAGATACTAGCAGCTGGCACTACACTGAAAATCACCCAAGAACAATTCACCATTGCATAATAGCAGTACAGTGTCTTATAAATAGAAATGGGACATCAGCTGCTGTCGCCACCAGAACTGTGAGCTGTGCAATGTTGAGGCTTTAATTACTGCTACTGGAAATCATGTTTCTTAGGCCACTTTCAGACATCTTTCTTTCTCCCCCCCAATACATATTCTGACTGCAGGGGGGGAATGTGCAGCCAGAATATGCATGGGGATTGGTTGGTCTGAAAACCCCTCCTGCACGGCTTTGCCGGCAGACATGCGCATGGATGCAGAGCAGGAAATCAAGCTCCATCTCTTATGGTTGAGATACCATTAGACAGAGCCAATGTGGATGAGCCAGGTGTTGGATTTGACCCTCAAAGGCCATGGTGGCCTTGGGCAAGTCACAATTTCTCAGCCTTAGTTTTTCAGCTGTAAAATAGGACCTATAATCATATATCTTTCAAGGTTGTTGTGAAAATATACTTTTTCTTGTATGAGCTGTGCTTCTGAAAATGGAAATCATTGCGCTAACCAATGCCAAAATCCATAAAGCATAAATTTACTTGCATAAGACAAACCTGCAGCAATTTGTAACAAGAGGAGGAGTTATCAGTTCTATGTGACATTAAAGTCATAAACTTGCTTCTTCAGAAGAATCAGTTAGAGCATGGTCACTAGCTGCTTTCCTGTCCCTTGTTTTCCACTTTAACTCCCAGGCTCCTCTCATTCACAACTCTCTCTCTCCATACAGATAATGTAAAGACGTTCTTTTCCCCTTTCACCAGATGACTTGTCCTTCAAGGCCATGCAAAGGATTCAGTCATCTCATGAGTAAGCATGCACTTGCGATTAGCATAGGCACAAGTTCCACTGAAGTGGATGCAAGTTGTGCTTACACAAACCACTAGTGTGTACTATTTTGCTGAAGGTTTGCACTAGAAAGTTTGAAAAATGAAAAAAAAGTTCATCACTTGATTTTTCAATGTGTTACTAGTTAATGGGTCTACCATCAATCAAACTTAAACCACACAACCTGACCCGCCCTGTTGGTGCTTGACAGGTGCTGTAAGTCCCTCCTCTCTGGGAAGTAGAACTTCTAGGGCATGTTTAAAGTGGACCTGCCCGGAAAATGGGTTCACATGGCCACTTTAAGAGCTCCTCCCACCACCATCAGCAAATGAGCATTAGTTTCATCCTTATAGCCGTGCTCCCCTCAAAAGAAGGGTTGAGCCAACTAGGTGTCGTTTCCAGGGTAGGATAATTGGTTAGAAATGGATCATGTATCCCTCTGAGAACTCCTCCCACCCCCATCAACCAATCAACTTGGGCTTCAGTGCGCTATCAACTCCCTGAGAGTCAGAACGGACCAACTGGTGTCATTCCTTTCAAGGTGTTGACCTTTAAAGCCCTAAATGGCCTGGGTCCCACCTACCTGCAGGACTGCCTCACCCTCTGGATTCTAGAATGACCTCTGCAGTCAGCCGGGGGTGCCCTTCATGAGGTCCCCCGGGTTTCCCAGGTGTCGACCATGAGGAGGGCATTCACAGTGACTGCACCGCAGCTGTTGAACTCCCTCCTATTGGAGGTCCACCTGGCTGATGTCCTCCACTCTTTCCATAAAAAGTGTACATCCTGGCTGTTCTGCTGGGTCTTTGCTGAAGGAGATGGGATTGGGGGGGTTGGGTTAGGGGGGGGGGTTATTGTTTTTTTTTGAGGGGTTAGTTCTGGGAATGTTGATTTTAATGATTTTTATTATATGTTTTAAAATGTTGTTAGCCACCCCGAGATGCTTGTGGCAGGAGGGGGCAGCATACAAATGCTGTTATAAATATAAATAAATAAATACATTCCTGAGGCAGGATAACTTGTCAGAAAGGGGTCATGTGACCCCTCTAGGAATTCCTCCCACCACCCTTAACTAGTTGGCTTCAGTTTGAGCCCTCCTAACACCTCCCCGAGAAACTGGAGGCTTTCACCACAAACGTTGCTACTCGTATACTATCGGCCTTGTTCTGGCATCTACACGAAAACTCCTCCAAAGCTTCCAACTTCTTCCAGTGAATAACAGACACCTTGTAAACAGCAGCACCTTATGTGCAGACATGTTTCTAATGTCGCCATCTAAAAAAACAGGAGTGACAGGATGTAGTGACAATAAAAATGTTTAAACCAAAATTTTATTGGTGAAACCAAAATTTTATTCTCCTGACTTTAGCTCTTTCTTGTTTTAGGTGTCCAGTTGATCACCTCCTCTCAAGCATAGACAAAACCAGGAGAAACAAGGTAAATTTAGCCCCACAGGAGTTCCCAAGTTCATGCTTTCAAAAGTCTTTAAGAAGTCATTATTTACCCGTTGAAATAAAAATAAGCATACATCAGTACCAGTCTCTAACTTTTCTCTTTACCCCCTAAATACCCAACCCTGATTGTCTATGACTTACCAATGAGGCTTCTGCTGGAGTCGGGGTGTTGGACTGAACATCCATAGACTCATACACAGGTTCCTCACCCATCTACATGCTGCTCTGCTGGGTCGGGTGGTTTTCATCTTGCTCTGGGGAACCTGATGTTCCTCAGTAATTTTCTTGCATGTATGGGACCTTCTTATAGTTTCCAAGGGAGTATAATGCTCCAAAGGTCTCACTGGGCAAGCATCACTGAGGTAAGTCAATGAACTTTTACTTTTCTTGTGTTTTTATTTTCGTGTAGGTGCCTCAACAAGGCCAATGGTGTAAGAGAAACCAAGTTTGAGGTAAATGCCTCCAGAAACCTTCTGGCTCGGTCATCCTAATTCCAGAAAAGACACCTGGTTGGTTCACTCCTCTCAGGGAGCTGTTAGGAGGGCTGAAACCAAAGCTAGCTAGTCAAGGGTGGTGGGAGAAGTTCTTAGAGGGTCACATATCCTCTTTCTGACAGGTCATCCTACCTCAGGAATGACGCCAGTTGGTCCGCTCCAACTCTTAGGGAGTTGATAGTGCACTGAAACCCAAGTTGATTGGTCAACGATGGTGGAAGGAGTTCTCAGAGAGATCCATGATCCCTTTCTGACAAAGCATCCTACCCTGGAAATGACACCCAGGAATTTTCAACCCTTCTTTTGAGAGGGACAGGGCTACGGGGTTGAAACCCATGAACATATGACCCCCTTTTCTGGTCAGATTCACATGAAACATTCCCTAGAAGTTCTAACTCTGAGGGAGGATGAACTTACTGATTCTATTAGATCTGTCCATGGTATTTGATACCATTGATCATGAGGTGCTGGTGACTTGCCTGTGGGACCTAGCTTAGGGTGGACGGAAGTATGCTTCAGTGGTTCAGTTCTTTCTTGACAGGGAGTTCTCTGCGGGTGGTGCTGGGGGACTGTTTGTTATCTCCCCAGGACCTCCATTGTGGGGTCCCACAGGTTTCTATTTTGTCCCCCTTCCTGTTCAACGTGTACATGCATCCATTGGGCGACGTTGTGAAGGAGTTTGGGGTACAGTGCCATCAATATCTTGATGACACCCAGCTGTACCTCTCATTTTTATCTGACCCAAACCCGGCAGTCTTGGTGCGTTCTCAGTGTTTGGCAGCTGTGGGGGACTGGATGAGGGCGAGTCGATTGAAGCTGAATCCCAACAAGATGAAGGAGATAGTCATGGACAGGGTCAGTAATCTGGGGTTTGGGAGGATTCCTATTATAGATGGGGTTCACACCCCTTGTTATTCAGGTCTGGAGCCTGAGGGTGATCCTGGATCAGCAGTTGCACTTGGATCATCAGATGGTGGCTGTGGCTGGGGGCACCTTTCTCCAATTACATCTGGTGAGGAGGCTCCGGCCTTATATTTCTAATTCTGATCTTGCCACCATCATCCATGCCTTAATCACCTTGAGAATAGACTACTGTAATGCCATCTATGTGGACTGCCCATTGTGACGGTCTGGAGTCTGCAGGTAGCAGGGGCCCATCTCCTGACAGGGATGGGCTGATATGAACATATTACTCCGATTCTTTGTGCACTGCATTGGCACCCAATAGTCTTCTGGGCCCAATTCAAGGTGCTGGTGTCCTATAGAGTCCTAAACGGTCTAGGTACCACTTATCTGAGTGATCACTTCATCCCCAGGGCATTGGACTGGCCTCTGCGGTCGACCAGGGGCAGCCTCCTGGAGGTCCCATATTGTAGACAGATGACCACCATGAGGAGGGCATTCTCGGTGGCCGCTCCATTGCTGTGAAACTCCCTTCCAATGGAGATTCACCTCTGCCCAGATCTGCTCATCTTCCGGCGGCAGAGTAAGACCTGGTTGTTCCACCTGACATTTCAAGGAGGAGACAGGTAGGGTGGATTGGGATTGATGGAAGAGGGATTTAACTGGGTTTTTATGTCACTGTTTTTTAAATGTATTTTATTAGTTGTAAGCTGCCCCCAATTGCCTTAGGCAAGAGGGGGTGGAATAGTAAATATTTGTATAAATAAATAAATAAAATTAAATAACCCTCTTTTTCAGGTTGCAAAAAATCATAGTAAAACTATGAATAAGAAAAAGTTATTTCATGGCTTTCAGACCAGTATGCGTACTCCCCGTACAAACCTGCATGTAAGCATTTAAAAATAAACAAAGATGTTGTCTCGGGGGTTAATGTACAATGGCAGGTGGATTTGCTGGATATGCAGAAGTTCTCAAAACATAACGGAACATTAAGTACATCTTAACTGTCAGACATTTTGTCTTAAGTACTTCTGAGCCTTAGGTCTGGGGAAAAAAATGGGTGATGAAGTGGCTAAGGTCTTTACAGCTATTTTTTAGTGAAGGACGTGTGCCTCAAAAATTACAAACTGATAGGGATGTGCAAACAGAACGGGGTTCGGATGTTTTGTTGTTTGGCCGTTCGGCCTGAAAACTAAGTTCAGGTTCGTGGGTTCAGTCCTGCGGGTTCGGTGGGCAGGACAACAGACCCTTGGCCATTTTGGACAGGACTGGCCACATGTCCCTCCGAGAGCTGTGTTGCCACCATGTTCTACCCCTCCCATCAGCACTGTCAGTGGTGCAGAAGCAGCAGCCAGTTGAGGCACAGAAGTGTCAGTGCACCACGGAGGAGCTGCAGTGAGGGCAGCTGCCAAGTCCATTGGCAGCTGCAGGACATGGAGGGTGGCGTGGCTTTCAACTGAAAGCCACGCGCATGTTGGGGGAAATGATTGCGCTCAATGGGCAGTCCTTCTTGGTGGTGGGGACATGGGGTTTAGGCACCTGATTGGCTTTGTGGCCCCCCAGCTTAAGCTGCCCTCGCACACCACCCTGAGTCAGGCTGCCATCGATGCCTCGCAGCCTGAAATGCTTGTCCAAGCAAGGATGGCAGCCACCGAGTCCTGACCGGGCCTCTGATGCTGCTCTGTCGATGCCTGGCAGCCTGCAACGCCCAGCCATGATGGTGACTAGAACTGGAGAACCCAGCATAGAGTGAGCATAACTGGAGGCCTGCCAGGGAGCACCACCCTGAATCGGCAGATGGTGCCAGCCCTGTACTGGGCTTTAAAGGAGCAGGTGAGGGGGCAGCTGGCAGGGGCTGGAGGTGCCATCGTCCACTTCACCACCGACCTGTGGTCGAGTAGGAACACGCAGCACACCTACCTGGCAGTAACAGCACACTGGTTCCAGGACCTGGAGGCAGCATTTGGCAGTGGCAGGAGGGGTCCCAAAGCAGGGTATAGGTGGGCCCTGCTTCAGGCGGAAGTCATGGATGCCGCGGCCCCCACACTTCTCAGAACATCGAGGCACCCCTGACTGCCATGGTGAGGGAGTGGGTCACGCCAGGCATGCCCTTCACCAAGGGGTGTGTGGTGACGCACAATGTGGCCAACATATTGAGGGCAGTCCGTGAGGGGGGCTTCACCAGCATCCCTTCACCTGGTGGTCAGGGATGCTCTGGGATTGGGGGAGAAGGGGATTGGGGCAGGAACCCTTGGCTCCCTGATTGAGTGTGGGAGGAAGCTGGCTGGTTTCTTTAACCGGAGCATGATGGGCAGCAACCTCCTCCAGGCGAAGCAGGCCGAGCAAGGCTCCCCAGTGCACCAGCTGGTGCAGGATGTGTCCACCCAGTGGAATTTCTCCACGTTCTTGATGCTCGAGCAGCTTCTCAAGCAGAAAGCCGCCTTGCATCAGGTTCAACTGGTGACAGACAGCGGGGCACCTCCAGGGTACTATGGGGCAGAATGGTTGATCCTGGCTCACACTGTCTTTGTTCTGAGACTGTTCCTGGCCTTGACGGAGACCATCAGCTCCTCCACGGCCACCACCAGACAGGTAACCCCTTTGGTGCAGAGTCTCCTCAGGAGGCTCGAGGAGATTCTCCAGGGGGAGATTCTCCAGGGCAAGAAGCTGGCAGCTGAGGCAGTTGCCCTGGTGTGGCAGCTGAAGGCAGGGCTGAAGGCGTGGTTTGATGAGCTCCTGCAGTGGGAGGAATATGTGTTGGCAGACAACCATGCTGGACCCCAGGGTCAAGGGCAGCATGGCATGCCAGACACTGCTCTATGGGCACTGGAAAGGTGACCTGGTGGAGAGGGTCTGGCAGGCAGAGAGGGCTCTGGAGAGTGTGCAGGAGCAGCAGCAGCAGGACACCCCTGGGGATGGTGGGAGTGGGAGCAGCCACCCCTTTCAGCTGGTGGCGTCTATCCCTGCCGCCAGCCCTAGCAGTAGCAGCACCAGCAGCAGTCTAAGCAGCAGCAGCAGCACCCCTATTGCTTCTGGATGAAATGGATGGACAACCCTCCCTGCCTGTTACGTAGGCCCCAGAACCCTGAGGGTGGGTCCTGGGGCTGGAGTGGCTGCCTGGTTCTTGATGCCGTGGAATGACAGCTCCCTGTGAGCAGAATGACGGCCCCAGAACCCTGACAGTGGGTCCTGAGACTAGAGTGGAAGCTTCTGGATGCAGTGGTATGACAACCCTCCCTGCCTGTAATGTAGACCCCAGAACCCTGATGGTGGGTCCTGGGGCTGGAGTGGCTGTTACTTGATACGTTGGAATGACAGCTTTCTGTGAGTGGAATGATGCCCCCAGAACCCTGATGGTGGGTCCTGGGGATGGAGTGGCAGCTTCTGGATGAAGTGGAATGACAGCCCTCTCTGTCTGGAATGTAGGTCCCAGAACCCTGACTGTGGATCCTGGGTCTGCAGTGTCTGCTTCTTGATGCAGTGGAACCATGGCTCACCGTGAGCGGAATGATGGCCCCAGGACCCTGATGGTGGGTCCTGGGACTAGAGTGGCTGTTTCTTGATGCCTTGGAATGATGAAGAGCAAGCTGGATTTCGAGCCAATCAATCCACACTGGACCGGTGTTTTGTGCTATCCCACATAGTGAATAAATACGTTCACATGCGTGACAGCTTGGTGTTTGCTCTTTTCGTCTATTTGAAGGCTGCCTTTGATAGTATTGACAGGGCGATTCCGTGGAAGAAAATGCAGGTTTTGAATATTGATGAACATCTTCTCTCGCTAGTTCGTCTATTATATACCAATACATGGCTTCCGGTAAGGTTAAATTCAATGGGTGCAGTGTCTGACCCAATTCAGGTGGCCAATGGTGTTAAACAGGGTTGTGTGTTGGCTCCCTTTCTTTTCAATCTCTTTATTAATGATATTGTTGAAAGTTACAAGGTTTTGATGGCCATCCTCCAGTGATAGGTGGAAGGTCAGTAACTATATTGCTTTATGCCTATGTTATGGCTATACTTTCAACATCCAAAGTTGGAACGCATCGGCAGCTGGCAATTTTGAACCAATATTGTAACACAAATCATCTAAGTGTTAATCTAGATAAGACCAAATTTTAGTTTTCTCTAGGAAGGTTAGAAAATATTCTTGGAAACTGAATTCTAGCCCTCTTGAACAAGTTGATAAATATAAATACTTAGGGATCTGGTTCACATGTACAGGAAATTGGAGAACCCATCTGGAATTTATAAAATTAAAAGCTGCACACACTATAAATGGGCTATTGAAATTTTGGAGAACTTTGGGTGGGAAAAGAACAGCTCCCATACTCAAGCTGCTTCATAATAAATTACTTCCCCAGTTGTTATATGGGGTTGAGATCTGGGGCTTGGCAAAGATAGACCAGCTGGAAGCAACTCAAAATAAATTGCTCAGAACAATTCTGGGCGTCCCTCGGGGCACCCCCTCTGCTTTGTTTAGAGCTGAAACTGGCAGATTTCTGGTTTGCCACTAAAGTTAGATTTTTATTGCTGGGTTACTGGCTTCAAATTCAAGCTATGGACCCTGGTCGGCTGCCAAGAATGTGTTGGCAAGAACAGTCGAATTTACTTGCGGATTGTAAGTGGCAAAAATCTGTTGATAATTTCTTGGTACATATTGGATTATCCACAGTAAGTTTGACACAGTGCTGTAGGCTTCAAGCCAAGTCTCTGATTAAAACTAGGTTAGCGGACGTAGCCTTGCAGACAGAAAGAGCGGCTTTAAATGATCAAAAAGTAGCCCTGTGGTATCCTCTGTTTAAGATGGGAGTAGACTATGAACCATGTCTTTCGAACATTTCGAATTTTGGAACTAGAAGAGCTCTGACATTTAACATTATGTCTACAAAAGTAATGGAGGGTCGCTTTCAGGGGATTCCGTTTTCCGGCAGATTTACGGTTCTGCCCCTGTGGACAACTTCTGGTAGAGGATCTCCAACATTATCTTTTATCTTGCCCTTTGTTTGGCAGGCTGTGAGATGATGCTTTTGGGACTTGGTTTAAGGGAAAAAAACATTGGGATCCATCCCTCCAAATTTCTTTTCTGCTGGCCAATTCTAATAAAGACATTACTGCGAAGGTTGCTATATTTGCACTTCAGTTGGAAATAGAAAGAAGGAAAATTGTTGGGGGAATTTAACTGTTCCCACTGGAGGAACTGCTACGTCATTTTAACCTGGTTTAAAGTATTTGGATAATTACCTCACGAGGGATTTAAACTATTTTTTTGACAGTTATGTGCTAAGGTAACGGCTTGGTTTGGAGAATGGGCCAGGCATATTAAATCCATTTTACAAGTTTGCTTTGCTAAATATCTGTAGTTGGCCTCTTGTCCTATTGTAAGTGCTATCTATTTGTGAAATGATTACTGCCTTATTATGTACCTCAAGGTTTGTGAAGTTTTGAGATGGCCTCTTGTCAAATCAATTATTAAACTATTACTTATTTACTAAATTATTTTACTAGTTGCAGGAGTCAAGTGTTACCAACTCAAATCCTGGGAACGGCAAGGCCAATCCTTAATGTCCTTTTGTATCTTTAGAGTCAATAACTGTCAATAACTGTTCTTAGTTATATTTATAGCTTATTTTAAATTATGTTATTTTTTATATGTTGTTCATTGTTTAACTTTGTATTGAATTTGCTTTGGCCAACGGCCAAAACAATAAAATTGAAATTGATTGGTTCCATGGAATGACAGTTCCCTGGGAGCAGAATGACATCCCCAGAACTCTGATGGTGGGTCCTGGGGCTGGAGTGGCTGCCAGTTTCTTTTTTTTAAACTTGTTTTTATTAAATAATTTTCAATATACCCCTATTAATCTGCACACCATGTTACCTCCATCTATTACATTCTTTTTGGACCTGAGTTACAGCATTGGTTCATCTGTCTGTTGTGGTGGCGTTACTAACTCCTATTTCTTAACAATTTTTCATAGCTAAGTTCAAACAAATAAACTGTATATCATATATTACTCCAATTAATTTAAGTCTTTTAAACTCCCCCTCCCACCCCCCAACCTGCCCTGGCACAATCTATTACAAATATTTATCAAATAGCATTGTCTTGTCATCCTGTGGTAATTCAAATCCTTCTATGGCTTCCAAAATGGCCAGCCATTTTGCTTCATAGTTATTTTTGGACTTTTCCTTTCTTTTTTCCTTTTGTTCATCCTTTTCTTCAGTCTGATTTCTTAAATGGTTCTGCATTTTGTCCATGGTGAACAAGTGCCAAAGTCTCGAGATCCATTCCTGAATCGGTGGAGTTCCTTCCGACTTCCAATGTCTAGCAATAATGCTGAGGGCTGCCAAGCACAATGTTCTTAGGGCATCCTGATGACTTTTTATTGTCGAATTTTCCGGGTATAGACCCAAGATCGCTATTTCTAATCTGAAAGGGACCACACCTTTGTTTACCGCATTCAAAATTTTCCAAACTTTACACCAAAATCTATTTATATACATACACTCCCATAGACAGTGGGTATTTTCAGACGTTACGGGGCCGCTTGGCCCCGTACCGAAAACAACCCTTTCATTCCCCGCTGGGGTCTCCCCGTCACGCCATATCAGACGTGCTCGGGGGGATCCCGGCGGGGAATGTGGGAGGGGGCGGGGCCGCGCAGCGCAACGTGTGGCCGCCCGGCCCCGCCCCCTCCACGCACCCCGCCGCCCGCCCTCCAGGGAGACAGGCGGGCGGCGGGGCCAGTGCGACTGCCGCGTCGGGCCGGAAGCTCCATGGCCCGGGATCCCGCCGGGAATCCCGGGCCGTGGCAACCGGCCAGATGTTACTTTTTCTTGGTCCCCGCTGGGGATCTTTTTGACCACGCTTCCCGGGACATTCCCCCGGCTAGCCCAGGAAGCATGGTTCAAATTGACCCCATGTGGGTATTCACCGTGGCGAACATCTGGCGGCCGCCAAACAGACGTTCGAGACACGGTGACCACAGGTGGGTATTCACCGTGGTTCACCGTGATCTCGTAACGTCTGAAAATACCCAGTGTTTCAAATCTGCTGGTTGGCCACATCCTTTCCAACATATCCCTTTATTAATTCCAGACCCTCCATATTTAAGTTGAGCTGGCATTAAAAAGAATCTGGTTGTAGCTTTTATTTGTATTTCCTTGACCCCTAGTGCTGGTGAACATTTGTGCATATGATTCCAGATGCTATCTCTATCCTGTTCTGTAAATTCTCTGTTTAGATCTTTTCCCCATTTTAGTATGTATGTGTAACTGGGTGGGTATGTTATTTCCTTTAGATCCTTGTATATTCTGGATAGCTTCCCACTGTTCCCCGTCATGCCAAATAGTGTTTTTTCTATTTCTGTGGGCTCCCTTGAGAAGCTAGCTTGCAACTTTGGTTCAAGGAATACACTTCTTAATTGTAAGTACTGAAATAAGTTGATCTTGGACTGGGTTATTTTTTCTAAGTCTTTTAGTGGTTTAAATTTGTCTTTCTCAAATAATTGTGATACTCTCTTGATGCCTTTTCCCTCTAGCTGCTCTACCAGTTTATATGCTATCTGCCATTCTCTCATATTCCTTCGATTAATAGGTGAGTATGGTGATGCCTGTTTTTTTATTCCCAATTTCCTAACTATTTCTTCCCAAACTGTTATCAATTGTTTTGCAAAGGGGTGGTCTCTTGCCCCTTCGCTTGTAAGTTTACCTTCATCCACCAAAACATCAGCTAGAAATACCGATTCTGTCAGGACTTTTTCAATTGAATTCCATTCTGGTATTCTTGGATTCTGATACCAAAACTGTATCGCCCCCAGTACTGCTGCTTTATAATATAATTTGATATCTGGGGTATTTAACCCCCCTTTTTCCTTTATAGTGAACATGGTCTCTTTTTTAATACGTGTTTTTTTTCCCCTCCATATCAGGTCTCTCACCAGCTCATCTGTCTGTTTGAAGAAAGAGTTGGGTAGTTTTATTGGGAGTGCCATGAATTTGTATATAAATTTGGGAAGGACTATCATTTTAAATAAATTAATTCTACCTGACCATGAACACTCTAGATTTTTCCATTTTTCAAAGTCCTCCTTGGCCTTCGTTAATAGTTCTGGGAAGTTAGTTCTGTATAATTCTTTACAGCATTTTGTAAGTGTCACCCCCAGGTATTTGATTCCCTGTGGTTTTTCTGGAAATGGGCTCTTTTTTTAATGTCTTCTAACTCTTTTTTGTTCTTTGCAAATATCAGTGCTTGTGATTTATCCTTGTTTATTTTGTATCCTGATACTTTTCCAAAATCTTCTATAGTCTGCATTAGCTCTGGTAGTGTTTGTTGCGGGTCTCTTAAGAATAAGATTAAGTCATCGGCAAATAATGCCAGTTTATATTCTCTCTCTCCTACCCTTATCCCTTTTATTGCTTTATTTTGGCGTATTGCTACTGCTAACCCCTCTATTGCCAGATCAAATAGTAACGGGGATAGTGGACATCCCTGCCTGGTCCCTCTTTGTGTTTTAAATATGTCTGATAGCCCCCCATTAATTTTTAGCTGTGATTTGGGTTGTGCGTATATTGCTTTGATCCACTTGAGGAAATTACCCCCCACTCCCACCTTTTTTAATATTTCGAGCAAAAAATTAATTTCTAAAAAATCAAAAGCTTTTTCAGCATCTGCTGCTATTATCATGGAGTTTGATGTTAATGATTCTTCCTTCTGTGCATAAATCAGGTTCACCACCTTTCTTATATTGTCTACTCCTTGTCTTCTGGGGATAAAACCTGTTTGGTCCGGATGGATGATTTCTCCTACAATCCCTGCTAACCTATTTGCAAGTATCTTGGAGAAAATTTTGAAATCATTATTTAGAAGGGATATAGGTCTGTAGCTCCCGCACTGGTTCTGAGGCCTTCCAGGTTTGGGTATTAATGTAATTTGCGCTTCGTAAAACGTGGGTGGCATTATTCCTGATTGTATAATCTCATTATATACCTCTGTCAGATGTGGGACTAAAATTGTGCTGTATGTTTGATAAAATTCAGCGGGGAATCCGTCTGGTCCATTGGCTTTATTTCTTTTTAAATTTTTAATTACTTTGGATACCTCTTCAGTTGTTATTAGGGCATTTAGAAAATTGCTTTGAGCTCCATTCAGTTTGGGGATTTCTAATTTATCTATATATTCTTTTATCTCCCTAGGTTCAGGATTTGTGGATGTGTAAATATTTTTATAGAACTTCACAAAGATGTCTTGGATCTCCTCAGTCCCAGTCACTTCTACTCCATCGCCTCTATCAATACTAATTATAGATGCCTTCTGTTGTTGAGCTTTGACTAATTGGGCTAGGGCCCTACCTGCTTTATTACTATTATTGTGATAATAAAATTTTATCCATTTCAATTGCTTGGTGGTCTTTTCTAGTTCAATTACATTTATTCGTTCCTTTATTTTCTGTAGTTTATTCGCTACCAATTTAGAAGGGTTATGTCTGTTTATTATGTCCCATTTTTTAAATTCTTCATAGGTTTTGATCCTTAATTCTTTTTTCCTTTTTTGTATTTGCGCTCTCAGAGCTATGGCTTTGCCCCTTATTGTGGCTTTTGCTGCTTCCCAAAAGGTGGAGGCTAGCTCCACTGACCCTTGGTTTATCTCTATGTATTCCTTAATTTCCTCCTCTAAGTTGGTTCTACTGTCTTTATTCTTTAGCAGGGTTCTATCTAGCCTCCATTGTGTTTTAGTGTGTACTGTATTCTCTTCTAGCCTCACGTTAAGCCCAATAGCATTGTGATCTGTGAATACCAATGGCACAATGAATGCTTTTTTACATAATCTGGCTTCGTTTTTGTAGCACAGAATATGGTCTATTTTGGAGTATGAATTATGGACATTGGAGTAAAAAGTATATTCTCTACTCTGTTTATTTAAGTATCTCCAAACATCTGTCAAACCCTTAGATTCAAACAAATCCCTAATGGTCTTTTGCCTTTTATTCAGTGGTATTGTTTTTGAAGTATCCCACTTTGATAGAGGGGTGTTTAAATCCCCCAGAATCATTAATATTCCTTTTGTATTCTGGAGTATGATTGGGATATATTTTTGATAGAATTGAACCTGGTCCGTATTAGGTCCGTATAGATTTACTGTCATTATTTCTTTTTTTTTCAGTACCCCTGTTATTAATAAAAATCTTCCATCCTCATCCTTTACTACCTTCTCTAACCTAAACTCACACTTATTTAGTATAGCTATTAATACCCCTGCTTTTTTTCTTTTAGCACATGAAGCCCCATACTTGTCCCGTTTTTTTGTGGATAAATCTGTGAACTTCCCCTTCCAATAAATGGGTTTCTTGCAGGCATAAAATGTCTATCTTAAGTTCCTTCACCAGTCCTCTTACCCTTTTCCTTTTCTGAGGTGAATTCAGTCCTTTCACATTTAGTGTTAACATTTTGGTGTCAGCCATGGTCATTGCTATTTCCTTTTTGAGGTCTTGTCTCCCCTCCCTTCATATCTTTTAGTATATCTTTACATTTCAGACTTCTCATCTTTACCCTTTCCTTGACAAGTTTCTTGTGCCTCTGAACCCCTGTACCCCAACACCCTTTCCCCTCCCTAACCCAACTCTCCCCGAACACCCCCCCCAACAGCCCCTCTCCTTTCCTCCCCTCCTTCTTGCGCATCACCAGCTTTTCAGCCTCTTCCCTTCTGTCTAAACAGCTAAACAACCCCAAAATATCTCTATCTTACCACAAGACTTAGCCCCCCCCCCCCCAAGCCTTATTGACTTAACCTTACTGGAG
Organism: Sphenodon punctatus; assembly: GCA_003113815.1. NCBI lineage: Eukaryota > Metazoa > Chordata > Lepidosauria > Sphenodontia > Sphenodontidae > Sphenodon > Sphenodon punctatus. Next base: position 483,105 of record QEPC01004085.1, read on the forward strand.
CCTTCAAAAAGCCCCCTGAACTTATTTAATGGCCCAAAATTCTAACAATAAAGTATTAACATTTAACTTCAGTACTCAGTTTAAGTCTTTTGATGAAAGATGGAGAAAGGCCTCAAGCTCTTCTGTTGCCTCAAATGCCTTGTTTTTACCATTTATGTTCACAACCACCCGGGCCTCAGGCCCACTTTTTTCTGGGCGGGCAGCTTTAACGTACCGCTCCAGCAGTGTTTCTTTCACTCCCTTATCCTTCTTTTTTGCCTCCCTACCTTTTGGAGACATGTTCCTTTTCACTTTGGTTGAGTTTTTTTAAAAATTATTTCATTGTTTTTGGGCCGTTTTCAGCGGCAACTTGGGGGAGCGCTTATGCGAAGCTGCTGCCACTATTTGCGCATGCGCATTTCCTTCAGCTGCCAGTTTCTTGATGCGGTGGGATGATGGCTCCCCGTGAGTGGAATGACTGCCCCAGAACCCTGACGGTGAGTCCTAGGACTAGAGTGGCAGCTTCTGGATGAAGTGGAGCAACAGCCCTCTTTGCCTGGAATGTAGGCTCCAGAAGCCTGACTGTGGGTCCTGGGGATGGAGTGGCTGGCACCCTTGCTTGATCAGACGTTGAAGGCTGGCTGGCATTGGTGGAGCAGTGGCAGAGGCCCGGCCAGGGCTGGGTGGCTGGCACCCCTGCTTGGCCAGGCATTGCAGGCTGGCAGGCATGGGTAGAGCAGCGGCAGAGGCCCGGCCAGGGCTGGGTGGCTGGAACCCCCACTCTGCCAGGTTTGCAGGCTTGGATCGTACTTAACCAAACTCAAGAAGCTCTACTGGAAAGTGATCAAGTCTTGCCCAGTGGTGAATCTCATGTTCACCCAGCCCCCGCCTGCTGGCACACTCATCCGAGCTATGGCCATCTACAAGATTGAGGAGCAAATGGCTGATGTGTAGTACCAGCAGCAGCAGCAGCAGCAGCAGCAGCAGCAGCAGCAGCAGCAGACATTGGATTTCCAGGGGCACAGAACCTGTGCCACAGACAGCAGAGGTGGCATTGGCACAGCAGCAGACATTGGATTGTGCAGGCACAGAAACCGTGGCACAGACAGCAGAGGTGGCATTGGCAGCAGCAGCAGACATTGGATTGACTGGGCACAGAACCCATGGCACAGACAGCAGAGGCGGCATTAGCAGCAGCAGACACTGGATTGACCGGGCACAGAACCCATGGCACAGACAGCAGAGGCGGCATTGGCAGTACAGCAGACATTGGATAACCCAAGCACAGAACCCATGGCACAGACAGCAGAGGCAGCATTGGCAGCAACAGCAGACATTGGATTGCCCAGTAGAAGAACCCATGGCACAGACACCAGAGGCAGCATTGGCAGCAGCAGAAGACATTGGATTGCCCAGGCACAGAACCCATAGCACAGACAGCAGAGGCAG
>QEPC01004085.1:485609-497309 GCA_003113815.1 Sphenodon punctatus
GGCGGGCGGGCGGGCGGGCAGGCATACAGGCAGCGTGGCATGAAAAGAAGGCAGACCAAGGCTGGCTCCTGCTGAGCTGGCCGGGCTGGCCCCTCACCCCCCACACCTCCCATGCATCCGACCTGCTGTGGGGGTCCCTGTCCCCCCCTGGTGTGTGCCTCCCTCTGCCCCCCTGCCCGGCTCCCCTTTGTTGTGTGGGTGTGCTGCTTCGTGTGTGTGTGCGCTTCTCGTTTTGAAGTGCGCGCGCCTTCTGTGCGGCCGCTGTTTGTGAGTGCTGCGAGCGCTGCAACTCCCTCCACTCCCTCCCTTTGTGTTTCCCTTCCCTGGGTGGGGCCCTCCGCTGTCTTTGGCTTCATTTGCCCTCAGGTGGCCATGTTTGCGTCCACGTGACCCCGGTGCCTTGTGGGGCTCCCACTGCGGTTCTTGCCACCACGTCACATCTGTTGGGTTCCCCCAGCCTGGGTTCACTCCGGTTGGCCCCGGGCGGTGGTGCCGCCCCTGTCACGTCTGTTGGGGCCGCATAGTTCACCACGGCCCGCGGCGATGCAATTGACACCGGGGTGGGATTCACTGTGGTGAATCTCACTGCGTCACGTCTGTAATCACCCATACACAGGGATGTGGGAGGGGGGGGGGGGAGGACACACAGACAGCTCACAAAAAACAACACAGGGAGGGGTACAAAACTGAAATTAAATCTAAATCAATCTAATTCTACTCTAAATAAATCCAAAAACAAGGGAAGGGAATCATGGATGGAATATATAGTGGGAGGAGGGAAGAATTCAATGGAGGGTAGGGGAAACAACACAGGGAGGGGTAAAAAAATAAAAATAATACCTAAATCTATCTAATCTAATCTAAATAAATGAAACTACGGAGGTAAATGTTTGGGAATAGATGAAATAGGAGGAGGATGGCAATGGATTGGGAGGTACACGAACTGCTGGGAGAGGGAGACTTCTGAAAACATCTGCTGATAGGATTAGTGGCTAGCTCAGAAGGAATTGGAAGGGGGGAGGGCAATTACTTTTGTTAATTGCTGTGCCCGCCTTACCACAAGCCCCATTGGCCCTGTGCACCATAGCCTGTGGCCAATCGCAGACTGCGAAGCCAGTGGTCTGAGGAAAAGAGGGATGGTGATTGGGTAGGTTGGCTGCTATTCCAAACCTCTCCTCCTCTGGTGCCAGGAAGTCTGCTCCCAGATGCACCCCCCACTCCCTGGGCCTCCAGTCACGTTTTTCCCATCTGAACACCGCCGAACTCACCCAAACGCGGCCGAACTGTTCAGCTGCTTCCATGTCCGGTTCAGCCATCCGAACGGGCTGAGTTCAGGCCAAACACCAAACAGCCGAACCACGTTTGTACATCCCTACAAACTGATTCGGTGGAAGGAATCTTAAAATAAGCCATTTAGCTAATTGTTAGAGCACCATGGAATACACCACATTGTTTGTGACAAACAGCCAAGTTAAGGCCAGAGTAGTAGAATGTTTTAACAGAACTTTAAAATAAAAGATGTGGAGGTATTTCACAGCTTACAACACCTTTTGCTATACCGATGTGTTCCCAGGGCTCATGAAGAAATAGATCCTAGCTTCTGCACAACCATACATACATACGAGACCTGCAGATGTTAACTCCTCACTCCCTGTGGGTGTGGGAAATGGTTCATAGGGACAACTTTGCAGTAAGAAAGGAGGCACCTTCTTTTAGAAAAGGAGACCACATGAGGATCTACAAAGCCAAAGGAAAGCTTGAGAAAGGTTATGAACATATGTTTACAGATGAAATATTCATAGTGGATAAAGTCCTTAGCAAAGCACAAAGACCTGTGTACTAACTGAAAGATTGCAAGAGTGAGATGATTCTTGGAACCTTCTATCCTGAAGAATTGCAAAAAGTTAACCCTAAGTGGAATAAAGTGTACAGGACTGAAAAGTTTTTGGTCACAAAGGGTAGCGGGATAAACAAGTGTTGCCTGGTGAAATGACTAGTGTGTCCTGATAAATTCAATATTTGGATGGCAGTGGTGTGCATTCATTTTGTTTTCTCTTACAAAAACGAATGGATCCCCATTTGTTTTTGTAAAGAAGGATACACAAATGGATGAATAAGCAAACGATTGCCATTTGCTTTCATTCGTTATCATTTAAAAAAATTAAAAAATAATAAAACCAAAATCCCTGTGCGTGTGCAAATGACCGGCGGGACCGTTCTGCACATCTGCACCCTTTTCCAAAATGCACAAACACTGCTGGCGCCATTTTGTAAAAGGGCCACGTATGCACTGAATAGCCTTGGTGGCCTTTTGAGCATGTACAGTGATGGGTTGTTTTTTTTAAAAAAATTAAAAATATTTTATTTAATTAAAAAAAAATTAAATTAAAAAAAAGAAAGAAAATAAGTGGGTTTTCTACAAAACCCCTTGAAAACAAACAGTTTTTGTTAAAAACAAAACAAATGGAGTGCCTTCTGTACACCCCTATTGGGTAGCCACCTCTCTATCCTGTGAAGCTTAATAAAAGACTGCTGTGAAGAAGAAAAAAATGGGTGATGAAGGTTTTTATATCACTTTGCCTAGCAATGCATGCACAAGAGTTTTCCCACAGAATACCAGTTCTGCCTTTGCGATACAACTAGTTAAACCCCTGGACCACATCGGGCTTTAGGAGGTGGGGTTGGCAGAAATAAAGGGTGTCTTTTAAATGTGACAATGGCATGGTTTAACCTGCTTTAGCGTGGGTTAAACTAGGTACCGCTGTCATATTCAAATGTGCTCACCAGATGTTAGCATGGTCTGGCTCCCGACCATGGTGGGGGCTAGCCCAGGCTGTGACTCAGGGAAATCCCCAAGTAACAGCCCAGGTTAGGCTCCACCACAGTCAGGAGTGTTTCCTTCCGTGGAATAAAGTTTTATACATCACAGGTTTAAAAATCCATTTAAGGGTGCACATGATTTGTGTGACACAGGTCTGGGGGCAGGGGTCTGCTAATGCGTCAACTTGTGAAAAAGTAGAATGGGGACTTTAAAAATTACTGCTAACATTTGGCAGCTTCTATCCCTTCTCAAAAAAATCAGTAGCAGTGATAAATCTGTAGATATTTAGGTCATCAGTATTTTTGGAAATGGGGTCAAAATCTGCACACTCACTCCAGAACCATAACATTCATGCTTAGCAAAACAACTGCTCTGTTTAATTAATGCCTCTACATTGCCTTCTTTCTCACCCACATTCTGGGCTTTTACCTGTGAATTGTTAAAATTGATAAATGTTAACCCCAATCCTGCAAAGAAGCTAAGCATATGGCTAACATTAAGCACAGGAGCAAACAACAGCACTCAAAAATAACAAGCATCATCCTAAGTGATTTTCAAGATCAAGATGTGACTGCTCATCATCCCTTTTTGTATGATTAAACCTGGAGTTGTGGTAGTTACATTTTGGAGCTCTGTTATACTGATATGACTCACCTATATTGAGTCTCTAATGGGTCTAGGCATTAGAGCTGAAATTAGTATTCACAAAAATGGGTAGCCTGATTAGTGCCCAATGGGCTTCCTGATATATCAATTTACTGGGGGGGGGGGGGAGGGAGGGGGTTGGACCAATTTTCTTACTTCCAGTATTGATTTTTCAACTCTCTGTCCTGATATTTTGATTCTCCATTCCAGTTCCTGTACCAATTTAGCGCCTTGCCAATCAGTACTCAGTAATTACAATACCTGGTATTTTGGGGTAATTGGGTGCCCTACTTGGCACTTGGGTATCAACTGGATACCTACTAGACTACTCAATAACATGAGTATTACTTAGGGATGTGCAAACAGGATTGAGTTTGGATTTTTGGCTGTTCGGACTAAAAACTTAGTTCGGGTTCATGGGTTCGGTCCAGCGGAGCTCGGACCCCCCGAACATTTGGCAGAATTCAGTCCTGGCTGGAGGCTTGGAGCACTCCAGGGACCCCCAGGGGTGCCCATGGCAGAATGGCAGGCCGTCAGAGACACAGCAGCAGCAGCAGCAGCAGCAAAGACTGGGAAGGCTTGGCGCTTGGCACCCCAGGTTGCCCGGGCAGGCAAGCTTGGCGTTTGGCCCTGGGGTGCCTGTGGTGCCAGGGCTGACCATCTGAGACTCAGAAGCAGCAGCAGCAGAAACCAGGCAGGCTTGGTGCTTGGCCCCTGGGGGTGCCCATGGAGCCAGGGCTGGCTGTTTAAGATCCAGCTGCAGCAGCAGCAACAGCAGAGACAGGGAAGGTTTGGTGCTTGACACCCCAGGTTGTCCAGGCAGGCAGGCTCAGCCCCTGGACCCTGGGGGTGCCGGTGGCACCAGGGCTGGCCATCTGAGACCCAGCAGCAGCAGCACCAGCAGAGACTGGGAAGGCTTGGGGCTTGGCACCCCGGGTTGCCTGGGCAGGCAGGCTTGGCGCTTGGCCCCTGGGGGTGCCCATGGCGCTAGGGCTGGCCACCTGAAACCCAGTGGCAGCAGCAGCAGCAGAGACTGGGAAGGCTCAGAGCTTGGCCCCTGGTGGTGCTGGTGGCACCAGGGCTGGCCATCTGAGACACAGCAGCAGCAACACCAGCAGAGACTGGGAAGACTTGGGGCTTGGCACCCCGGGTTTCCCGGGTAGGCAGGCTTGGCGCTTGGCCCCTGGGGGTGCCGTGGCACCAGGGCTGGCCATCTGAGACCCAGCAGCAGTAGCAGAAGCAGCAGCAACAGAGACCAGTTAGGCTTGGTGCTTGGCCCCTGGAGGTGCCCGTGGTGCCAGGGCTGGCCATCTGAGACCCAACAGCAGAGACTGAGAATGCTTGGGGCTTTGTTGCTGGTACTCATAGGGGGCAGGGCATTGCAGGCTGGCATTGGTGGAGCAGCAGCAGAGGCCCGGCCAGGGCTTGGTGGTTGGCACCCCTACTCGGCTGGGCATTTCAGGATGGCAGGCATTGGCAGAGCAGCGGCAGAGGCTCAGCCAGGCCTTGGTGACTGGCACCCCTGCTTGGCCAGGCATTGCAGGCTGGCAATGCTGAGTGGCAATGCTGAGTGGCACTGCTGCAGAACACCCACTCAGATGAAGTGTTTGGGGAGGGATTCAATTGGGCGGCTTCAAGCATGGCTACCCCAGCAGCAAGCCACCATACACTCCCTCTGCCATGGACCATGGGGGAGGGGGAAGCACACTGGGCTGGCCTTTTCAACTGATATGTCCTCACCTGGTGTGAGCCCTGGGGAACCCAGGATTCCAAGTGCTCCTGGCTAGTTCTTCTGAGACCATGTCCCCTGCCCACTGAGTGCCAGTGGCAGAGGCCGGGCCAGGGCTTGGTGGCTGGTACCTCTATTTGGCCGGGCATTGCAGGCTGGCTGGCATCAGCAGAGTAGCGACAAAGGCCCGGCCAGGACTCGGTGGCTGGCCACCCTGCTTGGCCGGGCATTACAGGCTGGGTGGCATCAGCGGAACTGCAGTAGAGGCCCGGCCAGGGCTCGGTGGCTGGCACTCCTATGTGGCCGGGTGTTGCAGGCTGGCTGGCCTCGATGTGGGACACTTGCAGACAGGTGGAACGACAGCCCTCCCTGCCTGAAATGTAGACCCCAGAACCCTGATGGTGGGTCCTGGAGCTGGAAAGCCGGGTGGTGCAGGCTGGTGGGCATTGGTGGAGCAGCGGCAGAGGCCCGGCCAGGGTTCGGTGGCTGGTACCTCTACTTGGCCGGGCATTGCAGGCTTGCATCCTACTCTCTGGATCTCAACAAGCTATTCTGCCAGTTGGTCAAGCCTTGCCTGGTGGTGAATCATGTGGCCACCCAGTAGCAGACATTGGATTGCTGGGCACAGTACCTGTGGCACAGTGGAGGCAGCAGAATTGGACATTGGGTTGCTGGGGCACAGAACCCATGGCATAGACAGCAGAGGCAGCATTGGCAGCAGCAGCAGACATTGGATTGACAGGGCAGAGAACCTATGGAACAATGGAGATGGTAGCAATAGGATTTGCCTGTGCGCAGCACCCATAGAGCCAGGATGGTAGGATTTTCCAGGGAAGAGCTCCCATAAAGCAGCAGATGGCAGCAGCAGGATTGCGTGGGCACATTTGGATTTTCCAGGGCAGAGCACCCATGGACCAGCAGACAGCAGTAGCGGGATTACCAGGCCAGTGGGACACATCACTCAGGGTTGCCAGGGCAGGCAGACAGGCAACTTGGGCGGGCAGGCAGACAGGCAGCATTTCATGAGCAGAAGGCAGACTGAGGTAGGCTTTGATCTTGGCAACCTGGGCGGGTGGGCAGACAGGCAGCGTGGCATAAAAGGCAGTAGGGAAGGCAGGCTGGGACCTTGGCAGGGCACTCAGATAGGCTGGTGAAAACTGTACAGCATGAGAGAGCGAGAGCCAGTCAGATAGGTGGGCCAAGATCATCTAACTAGAGGCCGGCTGGCAGGCTTACAGCTTCCCAATGCCACCCTGCATATGAGATCTGTCAGATAGGCCGGCAAAGGCCATCTAGTCAGAGAGAGAGAGAGAGAGAGAGAGAGTGGCAGGGTGGGCGCCAGGCATTGGGAGGGAGAGATAGCGTTTTATATTTTTGAGATGTTGTAAACAATCAATTTTGTCTATTTTGTATAGTTCAAACCTCTATAAAAATGTAATCATAATAAAGTCTCCAGCTTAAGTGGTTAGTCTCTGAGCTCTGGGCTTATTACAGTACCTAGGCTAAATTCTGGGCATTGCAGAAATGTTGTGTTTCTGAATATTATTTAAAATTGAATGGATTTCCAAAGCCCCCAAATTACATTACAGATTACAATTACTTCATTCCTATTGGCTTTTAGTGGAAGCTCGGCAATTATGTGCCATTGTTGCCTTAGAAAGGCTATGCTTTGGTATTTATGGAATGTTTAGATTCTTGCTGAAGGTTCGGGCCAGTTCTTGTTCTATATGTTTCTCTGTCCCTACTTGACTTGCACAGTATCTGAAGAATTAAAGTCCCTTCCTGAGCCCCATTATTCTTTGGGCTGGCATAGTTAAGGCACTTAAGTTTCTTTGGCCTACATTCCACACCAACGTGGTGTGGGCAACTAACATCACATCTTGCTGCCTTTGACTTTCTTGACCAAATGCTTGGGTACCTCTTGTTGGGGAGAGATGGGCTTATAGTCAGGGACCCGAGTTGACTGTGTTGCTGCAATTTGCAGTGATTTTTGCAGAATCAGCCAATTCTTGCAGAATCAGCCAGTCCTTGCAGTGCTATGCTGAAATTGCAGTGACACTGCAGTGGGGGCTTTTTTCAGGATCTTTAAATCCTGACTCAGGCATAAACTTGTCGCCTGACCCCAAACTAAAACTGATGCTGTAACTGCCGTCTGTCCGAGAGGTGTGACCATGACCCGATGGTAAATAGGCCCCTGGGAGATGACTTGTGGGTGGGTGGGGTCTGAAGGCCCTATGTTTGGGTGAGGGAGGTCTGGGGTTTTAATATGAGGCGGGAATTCTGGGGTGCTAAAATTCCAGAGGATTTGAGTTGTGTTTGATTAGCAAAGCCGTGATTCTATGTCAAATTTGATTCTCAGCATGCATAGTTATGACAATCAAGTTAATTATGCAAATATTAATGCTTGCAGTGAATTTGCAAAATTTGGCTTCACTGGTTGCAGAATTTAAGATTTTTTGGTGCAGTGAATTCGGGTCCCTGCTTATAGTCTGGGATAGCATATGGCACACGCACATTTGTATGGGATATAGCAGCTTATAGCACAAGCATATAGGTCCAATGAAGTGGTTAGCATGAGTTACATAAGTTACATTCATAACAAAGTTACTTGGCAACTGAAGCAAGAACTGGGAAAGAAATGCAGTCTCAGCACGCACTGTACTAGGGAAACTGTAGATCAGCTCTTCTCACAATTTCAGCTGCATTGAGGCTGGAACTAGAGCACAGTCCTTTTGTTCTGGCTTCAACTTGGAAACCAAACCTCAGAATTAAATTTGGAACCAATGGGTGATTTCAGATGTTACACGGTCCCAATTCACCACAGTGGATTCCCGGTGGGGGTGAACCAAACAACTACCCCCCGTGGTCAAAAAAAGTCCCAAACAGATATTACGGGACCGGGACCATGGCAGGGAATCGGACCACCAGATCAAGGCCCAAGGCAGCGCAACAGACGTTACGCCGATCCCAGGCCGGGCCGTGGTCAAAGCACCTGGAAGGCGCCAGGGCGGTTCATCCTGGCTGCTGTTGTGTGCCCTTTAAATCTCCCTCCCCGGCCTGTGTTGTTACTTGTTGCCTGGCAGCAACGCTGCGTGGCTTTGTCCCCGGCTGGGAATCATGTCCTTTGATTCCGGCCGGTGGTTGTTGACCAGACGTTACTTTTTGTTGTTTCCCGCTGGGAATCTCTTTGACCACTCATTCGGAGATAGTCCGGCGGGGAGCTCCAGAAGCCTGGTTTATTTTGACCCCTGCTGGGTATTGATCATGGTGAACATCTGGCGGCCGCTGAACAGACGTTCAGGGTGCTTTGGCCCTGCCGCGGGATTGACAGTGGTTCACTGTAGTTGAGCGTGATCTCGTAACGTCTGAAAATACCCAGTGTTCTGACTGCCCACAGCTCCTTTTCAATTCAAAATCCAAGTTTCTGTTTTTGGTTCTTCTATAGCATTTGGGAATAACACTTTGAAGTTTATTGGTGGTCCAGTGACAAAGGTTAATGTTAGAAAGTCTTGAAACGTATTACATAACTTTAGTGGAACATGCTTGATTTTTAAAAATTATTCTTTATTCTCTTAAACCTTTTGGTGGCTTAATTAGGACAAACAATGCCCCACTCTTATGCCTACTCTAAACAGTATGCTCTACTCTGAGTTACCATGGTAAGCTGTGAATCACATGGGCAGTAAATGGGAGGCTGAGTACAAGAATTTAAAGTCATTTTCTCAACAGCTAATCCAAAATAACTTTAGGATTATAAAGTTTATCTCTATCTAGCATTTTGGGTTTCGAAATGAGCATTAGTGAGAGTGCAAGAGGGTTGAAGCTGGCTCTGTGCCATGTTGGAGACCCTTTAACTCCTACGGACCTTTGAGCAAGGTAAATGGTTCCAGAGCAGAGCATAGGCAGAAGTAGTTAATGGAGTGGTTAATGATTCTGACCTTTCTATACTGCCCCTTGCTTTGGGCATTGCACCACTTTCCATTTGCATTTAACTGCTTTATCTCTTGTTGCATTTCTCCTACCCAAGGGACTTGAAAAAAACACCTACCTGTTTTTCTTTTCACTGAGCATTTTCATACTTCATCATCGGAGAAGTATCTCTTGCAATTTTACAGTCTTTTGTTTCAAACTCTCTTAAAACATTGCTTGCGTTGCACAGGTGGTTCGTTTCAAGCGCATTCTTTCACGTTTCCCATCACTTCTGCCAAAAAGGAAGAAAGAAATCTTGTGATCCTTATTCAGTTCCCCTGGTTTACTGAGCTGATCCATTGCAGAGCTCTGCATATTTACTTCTCTCCACCCCAGGTAAGTGTTACTTTCTACCCCTCTTCTTTGTATTTTAGATCTAGGCAGGCAAGTATTATGTTTCCTGGGCAGGTATATTTTTTGATGAGTTATGCTAAAGGCAGAATAAATGTCTGCTTGTGGTAGGATACTGTAGGAGATCCCCAGCAGGCTAAGGAACCAGAGTGCCAAGATACAGAGGGTGACAGTGAAGTCATGGGTCACTTTCAGACATTCCTCCCCCTGCATGCATATTCTGGCAGGGTGGGGGAGGGGAATATGCAGAATATGCACAGGGATCGGTCGGTCCGAAAGCCCCCCCCCCACGTGACTTTGCCGGCAGACACGTGCAGGGATGAAGAGCTCGATTCCCTGCTCTGCATCCATGCGCATGTCTGCCGGCAAAACTGCGTGGGGGGGGGGGGGCTTTCAGACCGGCCGATACCCGCGCATAATCTGGCTGCGCATACCCCCCCCCCCACACACAGCCAGAATATTTGTGGGGTGGGGTGGATGTCTGAAAGTGGCCATAGTTAGACTAGAAACTGAGAAGTAGGGGTGAGAAGATTGGAATCGGATCAATACAGTTGATCCGATTTTGGACAAATCGTACTGATATGAAGCAATCTGATATCATCCCAAATGTTTTGGATCGCCCAGCAGGAATCAAAGCTCCTTGGAGTGGTACTGGTGTGGCTCCAAGGAAGTTTCAGCTTCTACGTGCCAAATCCATCCTGCCCCCTGCTCTGCCTCTCCTGGACCCCTGCTCAGCACCTGCCTCCCCTAGACCCCTTCACATGGCTGCCTGCCCCAGCGCTTGCTGCAGCAGTGCTGAGATGGTGAGCAGGGCCGGAGTCCGGGAGAGGTGGTTCTGGGCAGGGGTCCGGGGGAAGCATAGCTGGGAGCTGTGCAAGGGGAGATGGGGAGTAGTTAATTTACTTACCAGGCAGCTCTGGAGTCTGAACCAGTGGCCTGAGGTGCCTGGCATGGCCTTCTCAGGGCTGTGCCGGGAAGAAGAAAATACCAAAGAAAATCACAGCGTGTGTGCAAATGGCCACCATGGCTGTTCTGCGCATGGACAGTGCACATGAGCAGTGATTTTCTTTGGTATTTTTTGTTCTGGCACAGTCCTGAGAAGGCTGTGCCAGGCACTGTGGGTTGCTGGTTTGGGCTCCAGAGTCTAGGGAAAAGGTAAGTAAAGCAACTACCCATTTCCCTACCCCTGCGTGCCCCTCTACCCCCAGCTCTGTCTCCTCCAGACTCCTGTCCCCCAGCACCCAGGCTGGGTGCCCAGCCAGCACCCCAGCACTCAGGCGGAGGCAGAGCTGGGGGCAGACATTAGATTTAGGCCTAGACTCCTCAGACTGGAACCGATTCTGAACAATACGATCTAAAATCCAATTTGAAGTTGGGTCACTTTGGTTCAGAAATGATTCTGATAGGGCAGGATAAAAGTCACCATGTCAGGGCCTGGAATTAGAACTAGTGCCCGTGGTATAATAGAGTGCTTGGGATTAAGGCCTGCCTGAACAAATCCTGCACAACGCCTAGTCTTCACCTATAAAGCTCTTCACGTCTTCACCTATAAAGCTCTTCACAACCTTGCTCCCCTCTACCTCTCTGTGCTAATTTCCCTCCATACTCCAATCTGTGAACTCGGCACCTCCTCTTTCCCCTCTTGTGCCCTCCCCACCTCCCCTGCTCACCATACCACCTTCGTCCCGTCTCCCTAGCTGCCCCCCATGCCTGGAACTCCCTCCCTAATCACATCTGCCTCACCCCCTCCCTTCGTACCTTCAAATCCCTCCTCAAGACCCACCTCTTCTGCTCTGCCCTCCCCGACTCCTCTGCGCGCTCCCCATACCTACCTCCTGCTGATACCCTCCATCCAGTCCAGTCTGTGTACTGTGTACAATCTGTGTACAATCTGTGAGGTCTGTGTACTCATATCCTCGCCACATGGACCAGACAGCTACCATTCTCAACGTAGCCAAGCCAAGCACATGCACCTGGGACCTCGCATCTTTGTGAATGTTACACTCCTTGTCTCTCCCTCTGTTCCCCTTCCTTCATCTTCTGCCCCCCACCCCCATCTCTCAGATTGTAAGTCCTAGGGCAGGGACCGTGTCTATTCCATTACTTTGTAAAATGCCAGGTACATTGCTTGCGCTATATAAATGCTTGCTAATAATAATAATAATAATAATAATAATAATAATAA
>QEPC01004085.1:513669-536890 GCA_003113815.1 Sphenodon punctatus
CCTGCCCAGGTGGTCAAGATCAAAGCCTGCCTCAGTCTGCCTGCCTCTCATGCCACGATGCCCGTCCATCTGCCCAGGTGGCCTAGATCAAAGCCTGACTCAGGCTGTCTGTCTCTCATGACACAGTGCCTGTCTGCCTACCCTGGCAACCCTGGGTGATGTGCACCACTGGTCTGTTAATCCTGCCGCTACTGTCTGCTGGTCCATGGGTGCTCTGTCCTGGCCAATCCAAATGTGCCTACACAATCCTGCTGCTGCTGTCTGCTGCTTTATGGGAGTTATTCCCTGGCAAATCCAACCATCCTGGCTCCATAGGTGCTGTGTACAGGCAAATCCTGCTGCTGCTGTCTCTGCTGTTCCACGGGTTCTGTACCCAGGCAACCCAATGTGTGTTGCTGCTACTGCCAATGCTGCCTCTGCTGTCCGTGCCACAGATCCTGTGCCCAGGCAATCCAATGTCTGCACCAGCTGCCAATGCTGCCTCTGGGAAATCCAATGTCTGCTGCCAATGCTGCCTCTGCTGTCTGTGCCATGGGTTCTGCAGCCTGGCAATCCAGTGTCGTCTGCTGCTGCTGCTGCTGCTGCCAATGCCGCCCATGCTGTCTGTGCCACGGGTTCTGGGGCCCGTCATTCCACTCTCAGAGAGCCATCATTCAACTGCATCAAGAAACAGCCACTCAGCCCGAGGACCCACCGTCAGGGTTCTGGGGTCAAGTTTCAGGCAGGGAGGGCTATGGCCAATATCTACAAGCTGCCAGTCTTCTAGTCCCAGGACCCACCATCATGGATCTGGGGCCATCATTCCGCGCATGGAGGTGATGTCATTCCACCGCATCAAGAAACAGCCACTCCAGCCCCAGGACCCACTGTCAGGGTTCTGGGGCCTACGTTACTGGCAGGGAGGGCTGTTGCCAATATCTAGAAGTTGCCACTCTAGTCCCAGGAACCACCGTCATGGGTCTGGGGCATTCATTTCTCTCACAGAGAGCCTTTTTCCGAACGCCCGAACTGAACCGAACGGCCAAACCCGAACGCGGCGAACGAACCAAATGACCGAACCGAACGGCCAAACCCGAACCACAATCTGTTCGTCCATCCCTACCCTCAATGCCATTTTATTGAAATGCTAGAATTAAAAAAAAAATACAACGGGGGCAGAGGGGAAGGAAACATCAACCAACACAGGATAATTGATCCCCATTTCTGTTGATGAATACATGGAATATGAAGTGGAACAGGTTTGCTGAAGTTTTATCATTATTTTTTTGTACCTCTTTGGGACCAGATTGACCTCAAAATCCATTGGAGTGTTAACTCAGCCCTGGAAAAAGAACAGATGAAAATGTGGCTCTTGGTGATGTAAATGTCCCAGAATATTTAGTATACATCATTCTTGGCAGTGTGTAGAGAAATAAATAATGTTTTACTTCTGCTTTCATAAATGTCCAGTTCCGTGCTGGCCACAACAGCCACAAGTATTGTATGAACTACTCTCAACACATCTCTCCCTCACGCTATGCTTAGTTTATGTTGTGCGATTAAAGATTCATACAGCTGTCTAATCCTGTAGAGATGAAGCAACCTCCACTTTATTCACTCTCATTAGCCCTGGTTTACACTGGTACAAATGCAGAGAAAATCAGTGCAATGATAGTCACAGTGAGGCTTAATTTTCAGCTGCTTTCTGTTTCTCAAAATGCTCTTACACATTTGACATCTTTACTTGTACCCAGAATGCCATGGTTTCCTTGAATTTAAAGATGGATATTGCAGGCAACATTAACATGAAGGCGTAACAATATTTGGGCAGAATGTATTCTGTGATTGTAAGTTTATACATGACTATACACAAAAACAATATTTAGCTTTCATCTCCAGGGCTGGTGAAGTGGAAACCATGCAATTTTCTCTGTCACTGCCTTGCAGCTTTCTTGACTCCAGGATAGCTCTTGCAGAAAATGGGGCTACATAACTACAGAGGGAGGTTTTTTGGATAGAGTAGGAAAACTTGATAATTGCACAATTGCTGGCTTTTAGAAAAGCTTAAGGCCATTCTTATCAAAATTATTGTAAAGCTACTTCTTTCTATCTCTCACTTTAAAAAAACAACACTTTTTGGAATTTCTTAAGAAGGTAGTTTCAGAAGGCATGAAGTTGCATCAATTCAAGTTTTCAAACCTTGTTCCTAATGAAAAAAGTCTTATACAATCTGAATGTTCTTTCTATAGGTTTTGTGAACCAAGCTTCAGAGATTAATATCTGTGCTAAGTTGTTTAATAGAATTCTATAATTTGTCCTGAAATCCTCAAACACTTGCTTAAAGTGTAGTCTTCTTGACTTCAGAGGGATTGCGTGGGGTAGGTGGTTGGAAGATTGCAACCATAGACTCCCCCCCCCCCCCATGTTCCCTGCAGAAGTCTCTTTTCATAAAGAACTTGAGAAGTATGGAGGGATCTGGATTCGTTGGGAATCAGGTGGTTTAGTTTCTGGAGAAAGAGAAGGAGCCTTTCATGGGTGTCTTTTTGAGATATTCAAATATTTTAAGGGTTAACCAAACTGAACATTTAGAGCAGCAGTTCCCAAATAAATATAAACCTGTGATCCCAGACAGCAATAAAGACTTTCCAAGTATATCAAGTATCAGTTGTGATCATGACTACATCCACAGAAAGTGTGGTCCAGCTTGGTAACCTCCGCTTTAGAGGTCAACCCATCAACAGGTAACATTAGGTAGTACAGGAAACTTACAAAACAACAGAAATATGAGAACAAGAGCCACTATTACCCAGGCTATATTGAGGTCTCTTATACTGAAGTGTCTTTGAGCCTATATTGAGGTCTCCTTGCATATTTATTAATGATTTCTGATTAAATTCTGGCAATCGTGCCAATGAAAGTCATACTTACTGTAGTTTTCAGCATGAATACCTTCCTATGGCAAAAATCCTAAACACATTTATTAATATGAGTATTAATGTGAGTAAGCTCCATTTAAATCAGCTTGCGTTAGGCCTGCTGCTTGCTAGAAATCTTGCCATATTAGGAACTGGGATTAATTTCCTGACCATTTCCTGATACAGTGTGATTTCTCAATTCTTACAATACCACGAGAAACCATCCAATTTACTGACTTTCCATTTACCATTTTCTGTGTACCACTCATTTACCACTTAGCACGTTGCCAAGGTACTGTTTTACTTCTGGGTTTGTTGTTTCCGCATTTCTGAGCCAATAACTGTGCAAATAGCCCACCCCTTTAACTTCTCCCCCCCCAGTGCCCCTTAACCTCCACTCCAGCGCCACCAATCAGAATTGTTGTTCTATGTTGTTCCCTTTGCTTTGGCCAATCTGCAACTGTATTACAGATTAGTAAAGGAATCTGCATACCAGCCAAAGTACAAGGGAAAACGGAGTGCAAGAAATGTACTATTGTGTCGGTATTACCTCTTGGGATTTGAAATTGACAGCAAAGCGGTAAATCGCAAAGCTGTAAATGGGATCCCGGCAAGCAGAAAGTCACTATATTGATACATGAATTGCGAAATGAACATTTAATTAATTGAGAAATGAAATGTCAGTTGAGATATTATCAAGTGCTGAGAGGTTCTCAATTTGACTGAGATGGTATCGGGAACTGGAATTTTGATGAGACAGATTTCCCGTGTAGGCAAAATCTCATTTCAGCCCTAGCCTATGTATATGCTGCAACCAAGGTACCCACCTTAACCTATATGACAGTTTCATAAAAGTTCCTAATAACTTTTTGTTTTGGTATTGATTTTTATCATTGTGCTCAAAATGAGAAAGAATGCACGTGGCAGGGATCTGGATTCATGGGCCTAGCCAATCTAACATGTATTTCAGGCTAGTACTGAAACAAATATTCATTGTGAATCTGATATTTATTGAATTTGCTTGCTTTGAAAACGTGTATGAAACACTTAGTGCAGATACTCACTTGGGTTTTCAGGAGGGCTGGTTATTTTTGTTTGGATATATGGCTATTTAACTTATTGAATTGGTTTATTGCCCAATCCAAGATACATGCACACACTGTATGCAGGTCTCATATGTGCATCAAATGCAGGATGAGCACACTGTGTGTGCACCATGTGCAGTGCATGCATACCATAGACGTGGTGCATCTGCACTGCATGTGTTTGCACATTAAGCGTGTACAACATGTATTGGGTCCTAGCTGAAAAAATGAACAAAAATGTCTTGAAAAAATGGAGGAAACATATTTGAATGAATACGTGAATATTCATTTTGGTACAAAAATTTATTCAGACATTTAGAGTGTTATCCAAAAATGGGAATATCCAGGGATACTGAACCTGCGATTCATTTCAGCACTATTTCAGTTGAACAACATTTAATTCTAATTCCTCATTACCTTCCTACTCTATTTAGGAAAGATAAATGTGCAGTCAGTTATAAATCTGTTATGTAGCCCTTCCCAACATCTCAGATGATCACATACCATGAAATTAATTTCAGATCTTATAAATTCAGAGAGATGAAAAAGTTCCTTTCTTCAAGTTGGATACAATGATTCGGAGACTTGCTGGTGCAAAAATCTGCTCTTTCAGCTTATTGTATGATGACTTCTCGATTCAGAAACAAGGTGCATTTTTTCACTCTGGCTTTCTATGCATTTTTCATCTCTGCCTTCTTGCTCATTTGCTGTTAAAGAATCTGCCACTGTTATTCCTTCTCCCAGAACAGAGTTCATTGATTATGTGTCACCTCAAAGGTTCTTAATGTAAGCCACAAAGTATTCCTTACTACTGAATGGGTTCTATTGTCTTGCATGATATAATGAGATGGGGACAAAGGGTGTTGATGTTGGGGTTTTTTTGTTTTTTAAACAAAGCACAGTAACCACTCTGAGAGTCTGTGATGAGTGCAAGTGTTCCACTCATCCACATGCTGTGAGTGATGAACTTAGCAAATGAATTGGGTTGGAGGGGGGAGGTAGGAGGGTTATGCCCTAAGGTGCAGCAGGGAGGCGGAGAAGCCAGTCATTAGCCCACTCTGTGAGTTCCACTTTTCTCCCCTCCTCCTCAGACACTTTAGCAACTCAGGAAGCCCGCCTCCCTCTCTTGTGAGCCTTGTGCAATCATTTCAAAGCAGAGAGGGAGGGGGAGGCGGAGAAATGCTGCACAGAGAGAGAGAGAGAGATCAGCACAAATCCAATCTGAGCTCATTTGTTAATCAATTCAGACCCAAGCCAGCCCCAACCCTGCTCTCCAGCCATCCACTTCCTATCACAGCAACATAGCTACAACCCATCACTTACCCCTCCCTAAATACACACCAACTCCTTTGCAACCTAATTGACAGCATGCCAATGAGCGGGTGCATATTAGCCAGCATCAGCCCACACTGTGAGGTCCACATTCTTCAAACCAGTGTTGTGGGTGGTGGGTGAGTGTGTGCTGGTGGCCACTAGGGATGGGTGAACGCGGTTCGGAAGTTCGGAGTTCGGACCGAACTCGAATAGTTCGGTCAACCGAACCGAACGGTCGAACCGAACTCGAATTCGAACGTTCGGAGTTCGAACCGAACTCGAACAGTTCGGTCAACCGAACCGAACGGTCGAACCGAACTCGAATTCGAACGTTCGGTTCGGATGCGTTCGGTGAGTTCGGAATTGAATTTCCATTGGTTTCAATGGAAAACACATTATCGGCTGTAACTTTTTTGTTTTTTAAGCTATGTGGCTGAAATTTGGGGTGCCTCTACCTTCAATAGAACTCATTATGTGCACCAAATATCAAAACAATTGGATAAAGGAATCCGATTTTAGAAGCAGTTGCATTATTGTATTTTGCAATATTCTACATATACATTCTTAGCTGTAACTTCTTTGCCTCACATCTAATGTAGGTGAAACATGTTAAGTTTATACCCCTTCCCATAGTAACTATCTTTGCCAAATTTCAGAAGGATTGGACAAAAGGTCTTGGTGGTATAAGCAATTAACAAATAAATGTATGTCTGATTATAACATCTTTGTAGTCCAACCAGTGTACATGAAATTTGGCAGGACTATATATTTCACTTTCATGATCATCTCTGCCAAATATCAGAGAGATATTATAAAGGGTCTCAATTTTATATGCCTGTACAACAAATGTAGAGAAGGGGCCTATGCCTGGGATTCTCTTATGTCACTGTGGTATAAGATCGGTTTGTGATGCAAATTGGCCAACAGAAGTGGTTCCCTTTATCAAAATCTCCTGTACATTTGCTGAAATAGCAGGAACGGTATTTGATACATTCCTGTCAAATATCCTGTAAACAGAATGGAATATCAAAATGTAACAGCTGGAAATGTATTTTCAGGTTAATGTCTTATACCCTTGGGACCCTTTATCCACTCTTTCCTAAAATTGGCAGAAATATTAAGCATATAGAGGGATGTAATATGCACAAGTTTCATGAACATTGGATGCAAGATAAAGAAGTTGTAGTCATGAATGTGTATGGAGCTTTTCTTAAAATCACAATATTCAATTGCTTCTGAAATCAGTTTTCTTTATCTAATCGTTCCGAATATTGGTCTACTTGGTGAGCTCCATTTGGGGGTACAATCTCCCTAAATATCATCAAAAAGTAATAAGAAACAAAAATGTTATGGCCAGAAATATGTTTTTTAGTTTTTTCCTTTTATTTCAAAAACTAAATGTCATTTTCAGTTCCCGATTACACCGAACTAAAGACCAAACCTATCCAGACAGAACCGAATCCCGAATCCGAACTCAACGTTCGATACGAACCACCGAACGGCCGAACATTCGAACCGACGAACCAAACCGAACGGACGAAACGAACGCAGCCGAACCGAATGGCCGAACTCGAACCACGATCTGTTTGCCCATCCCTAGTGGCCACTTGTTGCATGAGCCTGACCATCTAATAGACAACAATGGAAATACTCACTTCTGGAGGATTAGTGTCTTGTAGTGCAGATGATGGCTATGATGTCAAAGGCTGTGGAGCCCCTGCGCACTGTTGTGTGTGGCGACCAGATGACATGTGCAAATCTCATAAGCCAATAAAAAAAAAATGGGGAAAGGTATGTGACCTGTGTGTAATCCGAATGGTGGAACAGGACGCTCACAAGTAGAGAACGTAAATGATGAAATATAGGGGGAGCATGCCCAGTGCATGCAAGATGGGCTGAGGTGCTGGAGAGAGTTGGATGACTCCAGGGACAGTAGGAGCACATGTCATGATGGCTGTGGGACATGGAGGCATGCCACTGCCCCTCAGATGCAGATGCATGATCTGGGGTGGGTGGGTGTTCATACAGATGGGGTGTGCCTGTGTCATGGATGGTGCTGTCAATTACCTGTGGGTGGGAGTGGTTGTGGGGTTGCTGGCTATATTTTGGGGAAGTGCTTGGTGGGGTGGGTGTTGGGGTGGTGACATTGTTCTGGGCTTTGTGTTCTGTTAGTGGGGGTGGGGGGCTATGGGCAATGGCTGTTGTGGGGGCTTGAGATTTAATGTGGACAAGTGCAAAGTGATGCACATAGGGAAAAATAACCCAAACTTTGAGTACACAATGCTGGGTACTAAACTAGGAGTTACCACCCAGGAAAAGGATCTGGGAGTGATTGTGGACAATACACTGAAATCCTCAGTCCAATGTGCAGCAGCAGTCAAAAAAGCAAACAGAATGTTAGGAGTTATTCACAAAGGGATAGAGAAGAAAACTGAGGATGTTATAATGCCTGTATACAAATTGATGGTGCGACCACACCTGGAATATTGTGTGCAGTTCTGGTCGCCCCATCTCAAAAAAGACATAGCTGAACTAGAAAAGGTACAGAGAAGGACAACGAAAATGGATAAGGGTATGGAATGGCTTCCGTACAACGAGAGACTTGACAAGCTGGGTCTCTTTAGCTTAGAGAAGAGAAGACCAAGAGGGGACATGATAGAGGTTTATAAAATCTTGAGTGGTGTGGAACGAGTAGATAGGGAATTCACCCTCTCAAATAGTACTAGAACTAGGAGACACTCCATGAAATAGCTTCCAGCAGATTTAAAGCAAATAAAAGGAAGTACTTTTTCACTCAACGCATAATTAACCTATGGAATTTGTTGCCAGAGGCTGTTGTCAGGGCCAGTAGTATAGCTGGGTTTTAAAAAGGACTGAATAAATTCTTAGAAAGTAGGTCCATTCATGGCTATTAACCAAGTAGTTTATGGGATGAACTTCTTACTGTCGGGAACTGGGAGTGAACAACGGGAAATGGATTTTCCATTGTGACCGTTGGTTCTTCTCCCATGCGATCAAGATTAGCCACTGTTGGAGGACAGGATGCTGGGCTTGATGGACCATTGGTCTGACTCAGTATGGCACTACTTATGTTCTTATGTTATTGTTGTGTTCGACCTGTTGTTCTATTAAATGTATTTTGTTATATACAGTGGTATTCTGCACTCTTTGTGTGGGATACCAGTGCATGGGTGGGGTCTGTGAGGTCGGGATACATGTTGGGTGACCTGTGCCTTACCCATTGTGCCCTGAACTACAACTGCATTTGGGGTCCATGGGGCACAACACCATTTATCGACTCTGCACCATGGGGGATCAAGCAACAGTGGGCTGCTTGCTGTCAGCTGTCCCACCCCAAGTCTTGAACTGGCATTGTTTCTGGGTGCCTTGTCCCCCTGTGGATGATTTGGGCATGGGTTGTGGCTGTCATGTGCCATGCCCAGACAACCCCATGCTCTGCCCCGCTCCTATACCTATGTTTGTCCTGTGGGCCCTTGCTATGCACCTGCTGTGATGTGCTGTTGGCTGTCTGCCTTGTCATTGGTGCGGCATGGTGGTGTTACTCTTTCTTGACATGGCTTGGGGTGATGCAGCCCTTCCCTCTTGTTCGTGCCATTCAGGTACCTGTCCTGTGACCTCTCTGTGGTCCACTGCTCTTGCTCTATCCTTTGTTTGGGTCTCTCTACGCACCCACAAGTAATATCCGTATTTTTAAGTACCACATCGGGTACTCAACAGAATACTCGATAACCAATTCGGTATGTGACTATCAAACAATTTGGTAATTTCTGGTCCCGATTTTCCTGTTTTTTCCAATTGCCAATTGTGATAGAGAACCGAAAAATCAGGTCTGGAAGTCAACATTCTAGGACAGGGTGAGGTGCTTGGCGGAATCGGGAGGCCGGCTGTCAGTTGGGAGGATGCCCCAGTTCCAGAGAGGAGTACCCGGGATAGGGAGCCCCCACAGATGGAGAGTTGGTGGAGCAGTCTGGAGGGGTGAGATGAGCCACAGCTGCTAGACCTGCAGAGAGACCCGCCCCCTGCCCTTGTGACCCTGCCTATAAAGTTCTGTGGATGCCTACGGCAGCGCCGTAGGTGTGTGCCTGGGCCGTGCGCCTAAGGGCTGTGCGCGCAAGGGCATGCCCTTGTGCGCGTGGCCTTAGGCGCTGGGCCGGGGGTGGCCGGCTATTTTTGTTTCCGGAGTTTTTCTCTGAGTTTGATCCTTGGCTGGCTTTGACACCTTCGATATGTCTAGGAAAAGATCTTGCCCGGTGGCCGCTGATTTACCAGATCAGGTCCTGGCATTGAAACAGCTGAAACTGGACCAATTTTTTTCATCTACTCCTGGGGCTTTTCCTTTGGACCCTTCGCCAGTTGAAGCTGGTAAAATTGACTTGCCAGGCGTATCGGGTACTTTTTCAAATTTTTTAAATCTGGCCAGGTCCTCCCCCGTAGTGGGGCAAATCGACTCTTTGCTGCCTGTGAATATTAGTGACTATTTAAACAAAGTGTCAGGTCTGGTGACTTGTTGCAGCTAATTTCTACTCAGCTGGATAGTATTAATAAGAACTTGGAGCTGCAGAGGGAACTTTTATATAAACTCGTTAACTCTGCAGAGGTCAAGGGGCTGGGCATAGGGGGAAACAGACTGGATGATGTTGGGTTAACAACTTGACTTAATTTAAATACTTCTGCCACTCCCTTGCCTCAGGTTGTAGCCCCTGGGGCTGATGTTCGGAAGGCCTTTAGTAATAGAGCCCAGGTCTGTCCCAAACGTTGTAATCCTCCCTTTAGGGTAAATACCTATGCTGTGGCCTTAAGAATTTTACCAAAAGGGGATGGGCATCTTCCATTTTGGGCTTCCAAGGTGGCCATTCAATCACATTTAAACTACCTGTTGCAGTTGAGTTTCCCGCTGTGGCAGATAGTATCTTTTCAGATGCTCCCTGTATGGGATAGATCTCATAAGCTGGTGGTGACGTTTAAATCCGTGGACATGGTTAACAGAATTTTGGCCTCAGCAGGGGTTTTGAATGTTTGGGGGATTTGGGTCAGTGAGGTGTTTTTCTCAGATATAATTAGGCCTTTATTGCCCCCAACCGAAGGTTTTGGGATTATTAGGGGTCCCGATAATAGAATAAGGAAATTGAGTGCTGGGCATCAGCCTGCCTCTCATTTGCAGGTTGAAAATAGTTTGCCTGGAGTAGGAGTAGAGTCAGGGCTTAATCCTAAGACTATTGGGCAGCGGCTCCTGGATATAGCAAATGAGGGTTGCCCCCAGGAGGTGGATGCGTCCCCTGTCTCCCCTCCTCTGTTTGTGCCCCGGATTTCCCAAATAATGCCTGAAGATGGGGCCAAGGTGGCATTGTCATCGTTGTCCCAGATAAAAAGAGCTCCTATGGCCCAGTGTTCTCCTGTGGCCAACAGGGAAGATAAGCACTTTTCTTTTGAAGAGGAAGCTCCTATTCGAATTGGACCGGATTTGATGGATACTCAGCCAGTCATTGTTTCTCAGACTTCCCCCACACTTGTTGGGATAAGGGAGTCTATTCGCAATCTTATTCAGGGTATCAACCCTATTAATAATGGTACCCTGTGGCCAAAAGCCTTGGGAAAGAGCTGAAGGAGGGAGGGTTCCTCCCCAGCAAATTTGGCCATTTGTTCTTGGAACGTTGCTGGTTGGAGGGCCCGGGATAAGGATATCTTGTTTTATTCTTATTTTGACAAATTTCAGATTGTCCTATTACAGGAAACTTGGATGAAGGATCCAGTGGAGTTTATTTCCTTTTCTGTACCGGCAACAGCTATATTCACAAAAGAGCGGCCTCGGGGGGTGGGGGGTGGGGTGACCTGTCTTATTTCATCTGACTCAGGGCTGCTGGTGTTGGATAAGTTTGAGTGCCCACCCTTGGCGGTGGGGGGTAGTTCTAAAATGGGGAGCCCTCCAACTTGTGGTGATTTCAGTATATGTCCCCCCTATTAATTCATATGGCTTTAGTGCTTCCTTTTGGGGCCGGCTCGACAAAATGCTTGTGGAGATTTTTGATTTATATCCCCAGGCAGGGATTATTCTAGCCGGGGATCTTAATGCATGGGTTGGTGCCAACGATGCGGTGTTGGGGGCGGCCAGTGATCTGGGTGTTCATTCATTTCCCCAGGGTCTTTTCTCCAGGTGTTCTAGGGACTGTGTCATTAACCAAGCCGGCCTATCTTTGGCCCATCTCCTGGTGAGTTTCAATTTGTTTCTCTTAAATGGTTCCACGTTAGGGGACCAAGCGGGGGAATATACGTTTGTGGCTCACCAGGGGGCTAGCATAGTGGACCTAGCTTTGATCTCACCATGTATTATTCCCTATCTTATCAAATTTAGTGTGGATTTTGCTCTTTATGGGGATCATTTTCCAACGTCTCTGGATTTGTTGTCGAGTATTTGTAGTCCAGGCCCTGACCCAATGGTCCCCTCCAGATGTGAGGGAGTGGCCAGGGTCAGGGTTCCGTGGACTCTGGACCTTTCTGAGGCTGTTTTGGTTGCTTTGGACAGACCGGTCTGTTGCAATCTGAGAAATGGGATACTGTTGGGTCATTGCCATCAGGGAGCAATAGTTGCCTTTAATGAGATCATGGGTTTGTTGGTGCCTTTTTTTTCTAAGCTTAGGAATGGGGTGAAGGCAGCTAATAGAACTCAGGGCCAAGGTCAGTGTTGGTTTGATGCAGAATGTAGGACTGCAAAACTTAAGCTAAGAGCTTGCTATTTTTCCTTGGTAGCAAACTGGTCAAAGGCCTCTCAGGACAGTTATACCTTGCTCCACCAGCAGTATAAAGCGCTGCTTCACTTTAAGAAATCCTCCCATCCGGAGGTTTTGTGGGGACGCATGGTGGTAGCAGCCAAGGGTGGTCAATCCAACGTCTTTTGGGGGATTGTAAACAAGACTATTAAACCAGGTAGGCCAGAGATGAGACGTTTTGTCCCCCATAGTGTCTGGGAATCCCACTATCGCTCTATTTTTCCCATCTTACAAAGCAAGAGTGAGGCTTTTAGTTTTCCTCCTGATCTCCCTGAATGGGAGCCGGTTTCTCCCGAGCTTGTTGCCCTGATGATAACTAAGTTGAAATCAGACAAGGCTCCAGGCTCGGATTTTATACCGACGGAACTTTTGAAAACTCAGGTCACTTGGTGGGCCCTGCTGTTGGCCGCATTGTTTACACACATAAATGCTTGTGGTATCATGCCCAGGGGTTGGGGAGACGCAATTATAGTGCCTATTTATAAGGGTGGTCCCTGGTCTCACCCGGGAAATTATAGGCCAATTAGCCTTCTGAGCATTATAGCGAAGCTGTATGCTAAGCAGCTGTTATTGTGTTTAGAAAAGTGGCTGACAGAGGAATCCATTATTTATCCTGAGCAGATTGGGTTCCAGGCTCAGAGGTCTACGGTTGAGCACTGTTTGACCCTCATGCATTTGGTGGGAAAATATACAAGGGGTCACCAGAGATTATTTTGTGCCTTTGTGGATTTTAGAGGGACATTTGATTCTGTTGATAGAACGCTCCTCTGGGGGAAATTGAGAAGGTCCTCTATGGATAGAAGGCTTTTGGCACTGCTGGAGGCTGTCCATAGTGATTCTACTCTAGCAGTTCGTATGGACCAATATGGCACTCTGTCCAATCGAATCAGCATTGCCTCCGGGATTAGGCAGGGGCTGTGTTTTGGCCCCGTCTCTTTTTAAGATATTTCTTAATGATTTGCTCCCTCTGTTATCTGCCTCTTGTTTGTTTCCCCTGAAATTGGATTCCCACCCGGTTGGTGTCTTAGTGTATGCCGACAATGTGGCAATTTTGTCCCAGACAAGGGTGGGTCTCCAGAGGCAGCTTAATCTTTTGGCGGTCTATTGTTTGCAAAACAGGCTTCCCATCAATTACTCAAAAACAAAGGTCTTGGGTTTTGGTTGAACCAGGAAAAGGTATACTTGGGCCATTGATGATGCTCTGATCGAACAGGTGTGGAGTTATAAGTACCTGGGGATTAGGGTCCAAGCCTCTTTGGCCTGGAATCTGCATTTTGCAGTGACCAGAGCTAAGGTCCGCGGATGTATCTTGTCGATACAATGTTTTTTTCACAAAAGAGAGGGAGGGTTTTTTGCCCCGGCATGTCAAGTTCTGGAGGCTAAGCCAAAGGCCCAATTACTTTATGGGGCTGCTATTTGGGCTATCCAAGGTCCATTCAATCTAGCCCCTTTCCAGACGAGGTTTTTCCGCTCTCTTGTAAGGGTTCCAAATGGGGTCCCCTCTGCTGCTATTCGTTTGGAAATGGACAGATATCTTGAAATGTGTACCCATGGTTCCAGGCGATAAGCCTGTGGATTGCCATTCATCATGAGCCCCCAGGGAGTTTACTTGCTTTTCTGAACACGGATGCTTTTGTTAGTACCTGGGAGGGCTTGGTCCGTTCCAAGATATCTTCCTTGGGCCTTGATGTAATGACCTTATTATCCAGCGATTTGAGGTCCGCAAAGGCTTTAGTACGGGCTAGACTTATTGACATCAGTCAACAGGATGATTTTGCAGCAGTTTCAGACTGCTCTTTTTTATCAGGTTATGTGCCTCCTCCATTGGGCCCTGGAGTTCCGGTGAACTACCTGCTGGTTAAGATTTCCTTTAGGAAAATGTGGCTGTTTTTGTGTGCACAATTTAATGCCCTGCCCACGCGGCTATTGGAGGGATGTTATGGTGGTATTCCCCGGCATTTAAGACTCTGCCCGTTTGATAATCAGGAGGTCGAGGGTACAGAGCATATTTTTTGCTCTTGTCATTTATATGATCCCCAAAGGGAACTTTGGTTGGCAAATTTTCTGGCCTATTTGCCCGGGCATACCCTGGACGAGTTGTCAAGGTTTCTTCTGGCGGATGCTCTTAAAGAGGTAACCCAGGCAGTCATGACTTTTTTGGTCTGCGATTTTAATGCACGATGGAAGTTCTTGTCCTTCCACGACCAATAGGTGTTCGGGGATGTCCTTATTTATATGAGAGTTCCTTTGGTACAACCGTGGGGTGAAACCAGTGTTGGGCTGTCATGAGTCAATTTTATAAGATGGGTTGTGTATATATACTAATTGAATTTTAAGTTTGTATACTTATTCTGGGCTCGTTGTTGAGACAGTATTTGGTGGTGGGCTGGTCCCATTATTTTGCTTTTCTAATTTTACCATATCAGTGTGTGTATTACTGTTATTTTATTCTTGTTGTAATGGCTTTGGTGTTGTGGACAATGACCAATGGTCACGTCCTTGAAATAAATTTGAGAGATATTGGACATTCTAGGACCAGAAGTCAACATTATGGGACACTCCAGTATTTGAATTAGGTCAAAATCAGGTACCAATTGGGTATCTGATATATTTGAGTCAATTTGGGTACAGGAAATTTGTTAGGCATACTCATTTTTGCAGGTACTTGTTTCAGGTCTACTCTGACAGGGTGAAGAACAATCATCAAGCTAATGTATAGATGCAATGAACACTAAAAATAATACTAAATGTGTTGGGAAAAGGAGAGATGTATAAATATATAGCTTGTGAATATATTTTATTTTTATTTATTCATTTATTTAATTTCAATTTTTACTCTGCCTTTTCCAATAAGGCTCAGTGTTGCTGAGCCCTGAGCCTTATATATATGTCATGACACTTAAGAGTACTGAAGTACCATAGGTATATGTTTTCATGTTGCTTAGGGAGAAGAGGAAGCTGAGGGCTATGACCTTATGGGCAGAAATCCAGGTGGCAGCTCAAACCAATAATTCAAAGAAGTTTTGGAGCCTGGTTAATAGTTGGCATGCCCCAAAGAGGAGTGCAGGGTCTACGCCCATAGCTCAGGAGGTGTGGCTCACATTTTTCTCTGCCATGTACCACGGTACGGAGACTTTGGCCACAGGGGGAGACTGCGAGATGGATTTTGTGAGAGTAGGAGAGGATACCTATACGTTTGTTCCATTAGTGACAGAAGAGGATGTGGCTCTAGCGGTGAGTAAGATGTCCATAGGGAAGGCCCCAGGGAAATATGGAATACCCCCTGAATTATTTAAACGTTTTGTGAGCTGGTGGATCCCACTTTTAGCAAGATTTTTTACGCTGATCAATCAAACAAAGCAGATCCCGCACAAATGGACTGTAACGGTTATAATACCCATTTTTAAGAAAGGCAATAGACTGGACCCGGCCTGCTACAGACCCATTAACCTTCTTTCTGTTTTGGGCAAATTGTATACTAGGGTACTCTTGGCTGCATTAGAAAAGTGGGTTGAAGTGGACCACTCATTAAGTGAAGAACAAGTGGGCTTCTGTAAGTCCCTCCACTATGCATAATTGTTTTGTCTTACCATAGGTATATGTTTTCATGTTGGGGAATTTTTTGTGTATAAACTGAATGAGATTTTGTGGAGTATTGAAAGTCTGGGGCATAACTAGTACCCTTTCCCTAGCCATGCCCCCTCTGAGAATATGAAGGATTCACACTACAAGGAATGAATCTGTCTGTCCCTGACTTCCAGAGAGAACACAAGAATCTGCAAACGAACACAGCACTCAGCTCTGTCCATGCTACTGGAAGCATGGTGGTAATGGTGGCAGAAGGTAATGACCACATTGAGAACTGTTTAGAACTGACTGTGGGTCATTGGTTTGCTTTCCCTGTGGAGTTCATCTTGTTTTGCTTTTGTGTATGAACTGGATCACCATTCCTGATGATATGGATCTTACCTTACATTTCCGTGTTTTCTCTGGATACACTTTAAATATATTTAGCAGTTGACCATAATTGAAATATTACAGTAAGATGGTCTCCCAAAGAGTAGAGTAAATTACTAAATAGTTATAAAGTAAATAGAATAGTGTTTGCTTCTAGATAACTTGGAATGGTTTTAAACTGCAGCTGATGTCCTCCAATTGGGAATGCTAGGCAAATAAACATTGATTAGGAAATCACTGCCTTGAAGAATATGAAGATTTTATTTGCTTAGTCTAATGACTTATCCCCATTTGCATGAGGTTGGGAGTTATCAATTAAGGTAGGCTGTCTAATATTTACCCCATTAGAAGAAAACATTTCATTCTTTTGTGTAAAGTGGTTACAGTGTCAGAGAAAAGAAATTAGAGCCTGATCTAATAACCTTGGCTTTCGTAGCTTTTAGAATGTGGTTGATGTGCTGGTTTCAAGTAGGGCTGAAATGAACAGAAAATTACTGCTCATGAGTTCTTGCCGAGAAATCAAGACCAGGGATCAAGTTCTTGCTGAGAACTTGATCCAGGTGTGAGTTCTTCCAAGGAGGAAGGAAGGAAGAAGAAAACACTGAAATGTAAGGCAAGATTCATATCATCAGGAACAGTGATCCAGTTCATACACAAAACAAAAAGGAATTCCACAGAGAAAGCAAACCAGTGACTCACAGTCAGTCCTAAACAGTCAATGTGGTCATTACTTTCTGCCACCATTACTTTCATCCAAGCTTCCAGTAGCATGGACAGAGCTGAATGCTGGGTTTGCAGAACCTTCTGTTCTCTCTGGAAGCCAGGGACAGAGACAGATTCATTCCTCTTAGTCAGAGTGTTTTATATTCCCAGAGGGGGCATGGCTAGGGAAAGGCTACTGATTCTTTTGGAATTCTTTCCAAGGAGTTCCCCTGTGAGCAGACAGAGTTTTTTGACCAGAGGAATAGCTGTATGTTCCAAATGCATTTCCTCTGTATCCCGGGAGTCTGAACAAGCATTTGGCAGAGTCATAGGGTACAATACGAATGACAGAAAGTTATGAGGAACAGGAGATGAAAAACTGAAAGTTGAAAAGAGTATTTATACAAGCCAAGGGCCAGTCCCTTGAAGTTACATGCAGGAGTGTGAATTAAGAAGAAAAATGAATATATGGATTATTAACCAAGAAGATTCAAGAGCTAGCAGATCCTCAGCCGAATAAGCCAGAGTAGCTCTAGTGACTGTAATGAAGTCTGCCCCTTGTTTGTGTTAATCATCATAGGCTGTGAAAAGCCTGAATTATCATTTCCCCCTCCTAAAGTCTTTCCCTAATCCCCTTGTTGTTTTCCAGATGTATTTGAAGAATTGATTTGCACTGCACCCAATGTCATATTTTTATATCTCATGCTAATGATATTATCCTTAAGGATACTCTTTATTGGACTGTAGAGTGACCCTGTTCACCTCTCTCATTGATAAATAGACAGCAGAGCTTGTTTTCTGAAATGAAAACATTGTTTATAGAGAAGCATGAATGACTCTGCCTCTTCAGTCATCCTGAATGGCATTGACAGCTCAGAACATAGGCCTGGAGTGTTTGTCCTGTAGCTTTGAATTCATTTACAATATCTGAGTCTTGTGCTATGTGCAAGGGGGTGCCGGAAAACCTCCCCACTTGCTGAGCTGCTAAAGTGAGGTCAGCTAGAATGAAGCTGTGCAACCCAGGCCCTTCTATGGACTGATGCAGCTCAAAGGCCTGGGTACCTTGAAAGAGCCCAGAAAAGAAGAGGGCAGTTACACGCTCCTACCCCAACTCCCACTAGGCACCGCCCCTTTCCAAGCACAATGATGCTTGGAAAGGGGGCGTGGGCACATCAGAAAGGGGCAGGGATCCCCTTTGCCCCACCTCTTTCTGATGATATCATGCCCCCTTTCTGAACATCATGACACCATGATGTTTGTTGGAAAGGGGCAGAATCCTCCCCCCCCCCCCACACACAAATTTAATCCTACCAGTGCCCTTTGTAGAGGAGATGGCTTAATTTGGAAGAGACAGAGTGCCTTGTGAAGTGTGATTGCTCTGTCACAAAGTCCTGGCTAGGCCTGAAATGGAAAATCTTAGCGAGTGCTGCTTTCCTTGGAAGCAGGGCATTTGCCTTGATTTGCATGACGTGGAAACTTACCGACTATCCCACTGTTTTTGTCATTTCCTGTTATTTTTTGCAAGTTGAATGGGTCTGCCATGGGCCAGTCCCAAATCCCTTTTGTACCCTGCATAACCCCCTGGGGGCTGTAGAGATGAAAGATTGCCATCTAAGTGCTGAGGAAGTGCTGGAAATTGCCATAAAATGCTCTAAAGCTGTTGTAAAACTGTCTTAAAAGTCCCAGAAAATGATGGAAAAGTCCCAGAAAGTGACAAAAATGATGAAAAAAATGTTGGAAGTGTGGATTCACTGGAAAAATTATGATGTACCTGTCACGAAGGAACATAGGGTCACACACGTGTGATACTGGTCTACATGTAGATTACAAGTCTAGTAAATATGTAAAGCAAAAGGTTCAACATGTATGTAATGTTACAATTGAGACCTGTAGAACTCGAAATCAGGTACTGCGACACTGACAAAACTCCAGGAAATGCAAAGAGATAAAAGATTGTTGATTCACCCCCACAGCTAGACAGACCTGTGGAGATGCAAATGGACCTTTCTGTTTTCCTGGGTTGCCTACGTGAGGAAACACACAGGCTCCAAGGCGGGAAAACTCAAACAAAGAACTCAGAATGGGTATTTAAGCGAGGGCCATTAAGCCATCTTCGCTACCTCTTGGGCATAGCCATCTTGAGCAATCTCATCTGCATCCTGGATCCTGCCAGCTAGCAAGGCTGGCAGACATACACTGAGATGAGGACTTTGCTTTCTAACATCTCTAAGAACCGGCACCCAGTCACCTACATCTGTGACTGAGAAGGAATCAGAACGAATGGACTTTCGTAGGGTAAGATGCTTATCTAGGAACTCAACCAGTATAGATTAGGAATGTGTTATATTTACCTTTAACTTCTAGTTACCACTCTGTATCAACTATCTTGCTTATGTAATCCATAAACTAGCTTCTTATCTTTATGAAGAAGTTAGGGACACAAGTGAGCAACAAGAGTTTTCAAGCTCTCGGGACCCCAGAGAGAAAGAGTCTGTAAACGGGAAGGATCGGGCCCTTGGGTGACAAAGGGGTTGTCCTTGCTGCAGGCTTGAATTGGCTTGAGAGAAAAACTGATTCAAGTAGGCTGTAAGCGAGGGAAACTGAGTCACTCAAGCCCGGCAAAGTGGGGATGCAGAACTCCAACCCGTGACAGTACCAATGAACACTCGCAAGCACTCCCAAAAGGTTGGTATTTCCCTTTAGAACGGGTAGGGATGGGAGAACAGAATGGAGTTTGGAAATTCGGTTCGGTTCGGTTTGAAATTCGAGTTCGGTTCAGAAGTTCGGTTCGGTCGATCGAACAGACTGAGTTCGGTCCAATTCCGAACTTCCAAACCAAGTTCGGCCATTCAAAACCAGTTTTTTTTTAATGTGTGTTGCCACTAGGGATGGGCGAACAGAACGGAGTTCAGAAATTCGGTTCGGTTTGAAATTTGAGTTCGGTTCGGAAGTTCAGTTCAGTCCAAGTTCCGAACTTCCAAACTGTGTTCGCCCATCCCTAGGAACGGGAACACTTGCTCTTGGTCAGTCCTAGTACTGGGTAGATCTTAGTAGACATGCAGTTGAGATGTGTCACTTGGGACTCTGGTTCTCCTGTAGGGATGGGCAAACGTGGTTCAGAAGTTTGGAGTTCAAAGCAAACTCAACCAGTTCGGTTGACCGAACCCAACTCGATTTTCAAACCAAACTGAACCAAATTTCCAAACTCTGTTCTGTTCACCCATCCCTTTTCTCCTGGACCATAGATGTATCCTGTGATTTAACCCTCAGAAGTGCAACTTTGTACTTCCTCTCCCATTCCATCAGCCATAAGGTGGTACCTGGCAGTGGGATGGAGAAGGGTCAGTGAGAACATCAGAGGCAGGAGCAACAACAGGAAATTAAGAACGGGACCTGGAACCATTAGATGACAAGGGAGTAAAAGGGGGACTCAGAGAGGATAAGGATATTGCTGGGAAGCTGAATGAGTTCTTTGCGTCAGTCTTCACTGAGGAGGATTTTGGGGAGGTACCCATGCCGGAACCTTGCTTTGTTGGTGAGGAATTGGAAGAGCTGTTACAAATCAATGTGACGCTAGGAGGACATTCTAGGGCAAATTGACAAACTGAATATTAACAAATCACCAGGGCCGGATGGCATTCACCCCAGAGTTCTGAAGGAATGCAAATATGAAATCACAGACCTACTGTTACTAATTTGTAACCTGTCACTAAAATCTGCCACTGTACCCGAAGACTGGAGGGTGGCAAATGTAACCCTGATATTTAAAAAGGGATCCAGAGGTGATCCTGGAAACTACAGACCAGTAAGCTTGCTGTCTGTGCTGGGCAAAATGGTGGAAACCATCATTAAGGATAGAATTACAGGGCATGTTGACAAACATGGCTTAATGGGGAAGAGTGAACACGGATTTAGTAAAAGTAACTTATGCCTCACTAACCTGTTGGAATTCTTTGAGGGTGTAAATAAACATGTGGACAAGGGAGACCTAGTAGATATAGTGTACATGGATTTCCAGAAACCATTTGATAAGGGCCCTCATGAGAGACTCTTGAGAAAATTAAAAAGTCATGGGATAGGAGGTAGTGTCTTACTANCCCTCATGAGAGACTCTTGAGAAAATTAAAAAGTCATGGGATAGGAGGTAGTGTCTTACTATGGATCAGAAACTGGTTAAAAGATAGAAAGCAAAGGGTTGGACTAAATGGTCAGTTTTCACAATGGAGAGATGTAAAAAGTGGTGTGCCTCAGGGATCTGTATTGCGACCGGTGCTGTTTAATGTTTTCATTAATGATTTGGAAAAGGGTGTTAAGAGTGAGGTGATCAAATTTGCAGACGACACCAAAGTTATTCAAGGTAGTTAAACCACGAGCAGACTGTGAGGAACTGCAACGGGACCTTACGACACTGGGTACCTGGACATCTAAATGGCAAATGAGATTTAATATGGACAAGTGCAAAGTGATGCACGTAGGGAAAAATAATCCAAACTATGCGTACACTATGCTGGATACTAAGCATTGTACCCTGAAAAAGTTACCACTCGGGAAAAGGATCTGGGGGTGGTTGTGGACAATACAATGAAATCTACAGCGCAGTGCATAGCAGCAGTCAAAAAAGCAAAAAAGCAAGAATTAGGGATGTGTGAATGCAGTTCAGATGTTTGGGGTTTTGCCCGAACTTAGCCAGTTTGGACAGCTGAACTGAACGTCCAAACCGAATGACCAAAGCCCCAAAAAGTTCAGGGGCATTCAGGTAGGAAAACCCTGGCTGACAGGCCCAGAAAGGGGGGGGGGGTCAGCTGAGGAGGGGTGGAGACTGAGGCTTGGACTAGCAGCCAGCCTGCCCAATCATCATCCCTCTTTTCCGCAGACCACTGGCTTGGCAGTCTGAGATTGGCCACGGGCTAGGCTGCACAGAGTCAATGGGGCTTATGGTAAGATGGGCGCAGAAAGTAACAAAAGTCATTGCCCTTCCCCCCCCCTTCCATATAATTCTGAATTAGCCATTGATCCTGTCAGCAGGCATTTTCAGAACTCTCCCTCTCCCAGCAGTTTGTGTTCCTCCCAATCTATTGCCATCCTCCTCCTATTTCACCCATTTCCAAACATTTACCTCCATAGTTTCATTTATTTAGATTAGATTAGATAGATTTAGATTTTATACCCGGCATCAAGAAGCAGCCACTCCAGCCCCAGGTCCCACCATCAGGGTTCTGGGGCCTACATTACAGGCAGGAAGGGCTGTCCATCCACGTAATCCAGAAGCTGCAACTCCAGCCCCAGGACCCACCATCAGGGTTCTGGGGCTGTCATTCTGCTCACAGGGAGCTGTCATTCCACGGCATCAAGAAACAGCCACCATCCACTCCAGCCCCAGGTCCCACCATCAGGATTCTGGGGCCTATGTTACAGGCAGGGAGGGACTGGACTTGACTGGACCCTTGGTTCCTGTGTCAATGGTGTGCACAATAATATCTGTTTCCCTGGGTTTGTTTGAAAAGATTCCTTTGTATTCCTGCAGAAGTTACATCATCTCAAGCCTTTGGGAGGTGCTGAGGTCTATGGAAATGGCAATTTCTTCCAGAGATTCAGTTCCCTGGCTCTCCTGTAGGAGGTTTGGTAGGGGGTCATTCAAGCCATCAGCTGTGGCATCTCCTTCTACTACTGCAGCTAGACAAGCCTGTATGTCCTTATCATGGTAATCTTTAATTCTATTTATGTGACATTCCTGTGCCTGTGTTCTGGAGTTAGGTTTGTTCACACAATAGGTGACCTCATTCTTCTTATCAATTATATGTCATTCCACTTCATCCAGAAGCTGCCACTCTAGTCCCAGGACCCACCATCAGGGTTCTGGGGCCGACGTTACAGGCAGGGAGGGCAGTCTATCCACGTCATCAAGAAGCTGCCACTGCAGCCCCAGGATCCACCATCAGGGATCTGGGGCCATTATTACACTCATGGGGAGCTGTCATTCCACCATAATCAAGAAACAGCCAGCTACTCCAGCCCCAGGACCCACCATCAGGGTTCGGGGGCCTATGTTCCAGACAGGGAGGGCTGTCATTCCACTTCATCCAGAATCTGCCACTCTAGTCCTAGGACACACCATCCGGGTTCTGGGGCCATCATTCCGCTCACGGGGAACTGTCATTCCAATTCATCCAGAAGCTTCCACTCTAGTCCCAGGACCCACCATCACGGTTCTGAGGCCTACATTACAGGCAGGACAGGCTGTCCATCCACATCATCCAGAAGCTGCCACTCCAGCCCCAGGACCCACCATCATGGTTCTGGGGCCATCACCTCTCTCACGGGGAGCTGTCATTCCACCACAACAAGAAGCAGCCACTCCACCCCCAGGTCCCACCATTAGGGTTCTGGGGCCGACATTACAGGCAGGGAGGGCAGTCTATCCACATCATCCAGAAGCTGCTAGGCATGGGCGAACAGATCGCGGTTCATGTTCAGCCGTTCGGTT
>QEPC01004085.1:541303-554084 GCA_003113815.1 Sphenodon punctatus
GCATCAAGAAACAACCACTCCAGCTCCAGGTCCCACCATCAGGGTTCTGGGATCTACGTTACAGACATGGAGGGCTGTCCATCCACATCATCCAGAAGCTGCCACTCCTTTCCCAGGACCCACTATCAGGGTTCTGAGGCCATTACCCCAGTCACGGGGAGCTGTCATTCCACCACCTCAAGAAACAACCAGCCACTCCAGCCCCAGGACCCACCATCAGGGTTCTGGAACCTACATTACAGGCATGGAGGGCTGTCCATCCATGTCGTCCAGAAGTTGCCACTCCTTTCCCAGGACCCACCATCAGGTTTCTGGGGCCATCATTCCACTCACAGGGAGTCGTCATTCCACCACATGAAGAAACAGCCAGCCACTCCAGCCCCAGGACCCACCATCAGGGTTCTGGGGCCTACGTTACAGTCAAGAGGAGCCATCATTCCACTGCATCAAAAAACAGCCACTCTAGTCCCAGGTAGGGCTGAAGCGGCAGCAGCTTTTACCACGCCATGATTCCATTCCACCATTTCAGAATTGCCCGCGCCACACCACAGTTTTTCTGCCGACATTCCACTAATTCTGCTGGCATTCTGAAAATTTGGAAACTATCAGAAAAATTGTGGAATTGTTGGAAAATGTCAGAAAACCGCTGTTCCACTATTTTGTGATGCTGGCGGAATGGCGGAAGTAGCGAAAATTCCATGTTTCTGCTATTTGTGAAGCCTATGGAAGTGGCGGAATGAAATTAGCAGAACTGCAGAAGTAGCAGAATGAAACTAGCAGAATGAAAGCCTCTGCCACGCCATACCACTAATTGTGGGAATGCTGTTTCCGGCAGAAATAGCTACCGCTGAGACTTTCCGCTACAGCCCTAGTCCCAGGACCCACCATCAGGGTTCTGGGGCTGTCATTCTGCTCACAGGGAGCCGTCATTCCACTGCATCAAGAAACAACCAGTCACTCCAGCCTCAGGACCCACCATCAGGGTC
Source organism: Sphenodon punctatus (assembly GCA_003113815.1). Classification (NCBI taxonomy): domain Eukaryota; kingdom Metazoa; phylum Chordata; class Lepidosauria; order Sphenodontia; family Sphenodontidae; genus Sphenodon; species Sphenodon punctatus. The sequence goes on from QEPC01004085.1 coordinate 542,290, forward strand.
CTGGGGCCTACATTACAGGCAGGGAGGGCTGTCATTCCACTTCATCCAGAAGCTGCCACTCCTGTCCCAGGACCCACCGTCAGGGTTCTGGGGCCTCATTCTGCTCATGGGGAGCTGTCATTCCACGGCATCAAGAAGCAGCCACTCCAGCCCCAGGACCCACCTTCAGGACCCACCCGCCCATGGTACAGGCGGTACATGTACATGTACATGTACATGTACATGGTACAGGTACATGTCCATCCATGTCATCCAAGTCATCCATGTCACCCAGAAGCAATAGGGGTGCTGCTGCTGCTCAGCCTGCTGCTGGTGCTGCTACTGCTAGGGCTGGGGGCAGGGATAGACCCCGCTGGCTGAAAGAGGTGGCTGCTCCCACTCCCACCTTCCCCAGGGACATTCTGTTGCTGCTGCTGTGCACTCTCCAGAGCCCTCCCTCTCTGCCTGCTGGACCCTCTCCACCAGCTCAACCTTCCAGTGACCATAGAGCAGTGTCTGGCGTGTCACGCTGCCCTTGACCCTGGGATCCAACATGGTTGCCAACACTTATTCCTCCCGTTGCAGGAGCTCATCAAACTGCACCTTCAGCCCTGCCTTCAGCTGCCGCACCAGGGCAACTGCCTCAGTCACCAGCTTCTTCTCTGAGGGCCACAATCCCACCCCTGGAGAATCTCATCCAACCTCCTGAGGAGATTCTTAGCCAGAGGGGTCACCTGGATGATGGTGGCTGTGGAGGAGCTGATGGTCTCCATCATGGTCAGGAATGGTCTGAGAACAAAGAAAGTGTGAGCCAGGATCCCATTCAGCCCCATTGTACCCAGGAGGTGCCCTGCTATTCATCACCAGTTGAACCTAATGCAAGGCTCGAGAAGCCTCTCGAGCATCAGGAATGTGGAATTCCACCTGGTGGCCACATCCTGCACCAGCTGGTGCACTGGGGAGCCTTGCTCTGCCTGCTTCGCCGGGAGGAGGTCACTGCCCTTCACGCTTCAGTTAAAGAAACCGGCCAGCTTCCTTCCCTGATCCATCAGGGAGCTAACGGTTCCTGCCCCAATTCTCTTCTCCCCAAGCCCAGGGCGTCCCTGACAACCAGGTGAAGGGTGTGTGTGGTGCAAGGGATGCTGGTGAAACCCCTCATGGACTGCCCTCAATATGTTGTCCGCATTGCTCGTCACCACGCACCCCTTGGTGAAGGGCGCACCTGGCATGACCTACTCCCTCACCATGGCGGTCAGGGCTGCCTCAATGTTCTGAGAAGTGTGGGGGCAATCCATGACTTCTGCCTGAAGCAGGGCCCACCTATACCCTGCTTCAGGACCCCTTCTTCCACTGCCAAATGCTGCCTCTGGGTCTGCCACCAGTGCCTCGTCACTGCCAGGTAGGCATGCTGCATGTTTCTGCTTGACCACAGGTCAGTGGTGAAGTGGATGGTGGAACCTGCATCCCCTGCCAGCTGATCCCTCACTGGCTCCTTTAAAGGACTCAGAGTGGTGCACAAGGGCAGCTTAAACTGGGGGGCCAGGAAGCCAATCAGGTGCCTAAACCCCATGTCCCTGACCACTGAGAAGGGCTGCCCATTGAGCGCTATCATTTCCTCCAACATGTGCGTGGCTTTCAGTTGAAAGTCATGCCTCCCTCCATGTCCAGCAGCAGCTGCCCCCACCCCAACTCCTCCATGGTACACTGATGTTTCTGGGTCTCAACTGGCTGCTGCTGCCGCTTCTGTGTCTCCTATGCCATGGGTTCTGTGCCCTGGCAATCCAATGTCCGCTTCTGCTGCCTCTTCTGTGCCATGGGTTCTGTGCCCCAGCATTCCAATGTCTGCTGCTGCTGCCACTGATGCCTCTGCTGTGCCTTGGGTGCTGCTACAGGGTGATCCAATGTCTGCCGCTGCTCCACCGATGCCTTGCAGCCTTCAATACCCATCCAAGTAGGGGTGCCAGGTCAGCCACCAAGTCCCAAGTCTTCCTGGTTGCTGCTGCTGCTGCCACTGTGTCTCAGATGGCCAGCCATGGTGCCATGGGCCTGCCTACCCGGGCAACCCGGGGTGCCAAGTCCCAAGCCTTCCCGGTCTGTGCTGCTGCTGTGTCTCAGATGGCCTGCCATGCCCCCCCCAGGCACCCCTGGAGCGCCCCAAGCCTCTGCCGTAGCAGAACTTTCTGAACGTTCGGGGGGGGGGGTCTGAACTCCGCAGGACTGAACCCATGAACCCAAACAGAGTTTTTGGACCAAACAGCCGAACATTTGAACTCTGTTCTGTTCGCACATCCCTAAACAGAATGTTAGGAATTTTTCAAAAGAGGATAGAGAATAAAACAGAGGATGTCATAATGCCTCTATACAAATCAATGGTGCGACCGCACCTCAAATATTGTGTGCAGTTCTGGTCGCCCCATCTCAAAAAAGACATAACTGAACTAGAAAAGGTACAGAAAAGGGCAACAAAAATGATCAAGGGCATGGAAGGGCTCCCGTATGAGGATAAGCTTGGTAGGTTGTGGCTCTTCAGTTTGGAGAAGAGAGAACTGAGAAAAGATATGATAGAGGTCTATAAAATCAGGAGTGTTGTGGAACTAATAAACAAGGAGCAGTTATTTACCCTCTCAGCTAGCACTAGGAGACACTCCATGAATCTCATGGGTGGCAAGTTTGAAACAAATAAAAGAAAATATTTTTTTACTCAGCGTATAATTGGGTTGTGGAATCTACTGCCAGAGGCTGTGGTAAGGGCCAGTACTATAGCTGAGTTTAAAAGAGGTTTGGACAAGTTTCTGGAAGATAGATCCATTAGCAGCTATTAGCCAGACAGGATCAGGGAACATGATGGGAGCTGGGGGAAAACAACAGGGAATGGATCTCCCATTGTCACCTGTTGGGTGCTTCTCCCAAGCCACCGTGATTGGCCACTGTCAGAGACAGGATGCTAGGCTAGATGGACCATTGGTCTGACCCAGTATGGCACTTCTTATGTTTTTAAAGAGAAACAATAAAAACAACAGAATAGCTGGTTAGTTTCTGTGTCATGTGAATGAAGATGAATGACCTGTTTCCAATGGAAACAGCATTCACCACAATTTGTCATTTCAGGCTGAGTGATGAGTTAGCAAAGGCCTGAAAGGAGAGGTAGGATGTCATCCTATGTGTTTATTTTAACTGCCTCACCAAAGTGCATAATTTGGACATGGTTAACTGTTATGTTGCCTTGTGTAGTTTTTGCACACCTTTGAAAATTGTGTTTAAAATATTCCTATTCTGACTTGATAGCATTTTACACCCTTTCAGATGACAATTACTACCGACAGTCCTGGAGAGCTAGGCTCTTTCTATGCACACTTGTGATGCTGTGCAATTACTAATAAACTCTGCCTCACAGATACTGTCCTTCCTGCTTATTATCTTCACCCTCTGCTACCTGATTAACACACCTGTGGTGGCTTTATCCTCTGGCCACTGCCATGCTGCTTTTTAGTCTCTGATACTTTCAAGACCAATTTTTCAAAGCTGTGAGCACTGTTTCCATCTGTAAAAACTTATGCCCACATTTTTTGTACCCACAATGGAATGAATGAAAGAATGCGAACCAGGAAATTTATGGCACTAATTACCTATCTGCAAATGCAAATCAAGTAATTAGAAGTGCAAGCACTTTGATTTGCAACTGCAATTCATTTTATCTGTGGAACAAGAAACTGGGCTATGAAATATAATCATCAGTCTTCTGTGTAATGGATAACAGATTAGTGGCTTTCTGTCTGGGGTGTAAAATCATTTGTTCTCCAGTTCAGTGGTAACGTACCTGCCCCCACCCCCTCCAAATGAATGCAGAACATTGCAAGGTCTATCGGTACTTCTGTCCCACCTAGATGAGGACATTGTTTTCTCAAATAGAGAAGGTTATAACAAACAAGACGGTAGCCCACACCAGGTGAGTGTCCACCTGTCCGTTTATTAGGTGTTCACCACCACCAGCCATGTGGCCACCACCCACTGGACATGCAGCCCCCACTCATGGAGAATGCAGAGCCCACCGTGCAGGTAAATGCAGGCTAATGTGCACTCACATGTCTGAATCTTGTCAATTAGGTTGCGTGCAGCATCATACACGTAAAGGTCTGCCAACACCATAGAGTCACAGGTGAAAAGCCTAGAAGATTCAGAGGAGCAACCACTTCAAGCCTCTCTCTCCATTCTCACTTGCACTAGTGTGGACATCTGCCTTAAAAGCCCGTCAGTTTCAAACATGCATTCTCCCAGCAGAAGAATTGGTTTGCAGAATGTTCCCGATGCTTGCTTTTTCAGAGCTGTTGCATTCTAAGGAATGACTTGGGGGTCATGGCTAATACCGACAGCCAGGCAATAACCAGCACTGCTTCCTCCACTGTTCCATAACAGCCACTCACCACCTACAGATCTGCCCACCAGTGCTGTATTTCCCAGACCGAGGAAGAGACCAAAGCCTTCATGGAGTTTTATGGGAGGAGGAGAAGGTTCAATATGCACAGGTGAAGTGCTGTAGGAATGAGGTGGAATTCCAGAAATCTTCATCTGGGATTCCAATAGAGAATGCACATGGAAAGGAAATGGCAGGAAATAGCATAGGAGAGGGCCCAAGAAGGAAAGAGGAAATGGATGCCATTCCAGCGCTGGGTGAATTGGCCAGAGAAAAACACAGTGACACACAATCATTTTTAAAGGCTCTATTGATACCACAAAAAGATCATTTGAGACAGTTCACTGATGCTTCTTAAACTGTCACTGATGATGAGTGTTTTGGCTACCATTTAGGGGTGTGCGAATACCAAGCGGTTCGGTGTTCGGCCTGTTCAGGGTTTGGCCGAACCTGAAACCATTCGGTTTGGTCCGTTCAGACTGAATCTGTTTGGGGGGGACCTAACCCGTTCAGGCGAGGGGCGGGGGCATGGTTTTCTCTTCCTCCTACAGGCTGCATGGGTGGAAGGGGCACCGGGGAGCACCCCTCCCTTCCCAGCCTGGGATTTTTAAAAAAAAAAACCCGCCGGGATCACCCACAGTCCTACCTGCTGGTGCCGGGGCTCCGGCCTCGGGTCCAGAGGTGGGTGGGTCTGGCAGCGGGTCAGGCAGCGGCGGTGGTGGCGGTGCTCAGGAGTGCTTCAGGCTGCTACTAGGCCTTCCGGGTCAAACTGGAAGGCCTAGTAGCAGCCTGAAGCGCTAAGGAGCACCGCCGCCGCCGGACCCAGAGCCAAAACCCGACCTACCTGGTGGTGCCGGGGCTCCAGCTATGGGTCTGGTGGTGGCAGCGGGGCCGGCGGTGGCAGCGGAGCACTTCAGGCCTCTACTAGGTCTTTTGGGTCACCTGGCCTGGTCACCTGACCCATCACCACGCCCCAAGCTTCGCAGGCCAGTTTTTGGGCAAAAGGCTTCTCAGGCTCCCAGAACTAGTGGAACTAGGGGGGTGGTTAGGCGTCGCCTCCTGGCAGCATCCTCCACTGCTAAATGGGGCAGTCGGTGGAACGTCTGCAGTACTGGAGGCTGTGGCTGTCTCCTTTGCAGGTGCAGGTGATTCAGGGGCCGAAGTCCCTCAGGAGTCACCATTGTCCCCCATTGTACAGGCAATCTCCCCCAGCAGTCCAGGACTGGTGGATCCCACCCTGGCTGCTAGAGGCAGGGCCCCGGGCAATGACAGCAGGGAGCGGAGCAGCAACAGCAGCAGCAGCAGCAGCTATAGGGGGAGAGGGAGAGTGCGTCTCAGAGTGGTAGCAGCATGGTGGGCAGCAGTCCATCAGCCTCAGGGGCCCAGTATTCCTCTTTGCAGGACATAGCTGAGATTGAGGACAGTGAGGCAGACAGCAGTTCTGCGGAGGAGGTATCTAGGGCTGAGTATATGGCTGTCCCTCTGTGAGCTGTGTCACCCCCGTGTCCTGCCCCGGCTCCCAGCACCCGGTGTGGACTAGAAGGCAGGAGGGGGCAAAAAATCCTCCATCTGGGTGCATTTTAAATTGGTGTGGGCAGATGATCCCAGGGAGGTGCAGTGCAGTTTGTGCCAGAAGGTGGTGAAGTGTGGGCAGGTGCTCACCAACCTTGGCACCACTGCCATGGCGAGGCACCTCAAATCATGCCACAGCACTGTGCTACTAAGCGGGCAGGCAGGGGCAGTGGATGCGAGTGGGTTCCTGACCACAGCAGCCAGTTGTCTGCCTCCCTCAGCGGGCAAGCATCCTGCTCCAACAGTTGCCTCTAACAGCAGGAGCACTAGTATTCCTGTTAGGGGGGAAGAACAGCAGCAGCAGCAGTCGCCTCACCAGCAGTGTCAGAGCACCATGGAGGAACTGGGGTGGGGGCAGCTGCCAAGTCAGTCAGCAGCTGCAGGACGTGGAGGGTGGCATGGCTTTCAGCTGAAAGCCATGCGCCTATTGGGGGAAATGATAGCCGAGGATGTGCATCCCTTCTCCATGGTGTGGAACATGGGGTTTAGGCACCTGATTGGGTTCTAATAAGCCCAGCAAGCAGGTGTTCTCCATGGCGGGGGACATTTGCTCCCCGCACCGCCTGAGCCTAAGACTGGGGGCCAAGTTGGTGGAGCAGTTGCTCTTCCTGAAGGTGAACCTTCCACTGCTGGGATTCCCCGAGCTGCCCCTGGACGCGGAGTGATGGTGCAGTGGCACATGCCATCCCATGCCAGGGGCAGTCTTGGGATGGGGCTCCTCCTCAATCTGGGCTAGGGCTACTGCTGCTGTGCTGATACGCTGTCCCTCCCTCCCAATTCCTGTCACCCACCCTGCCTCTCTCTCTCTCTCTCTCTCTCAATCTCTCTCTCATACCAGATGGCCTCGGCCGGCTAATCTGAATGAACTCATGATGCAGGGTGGCATTGGGAAACTGTAGGCCTGCCAGCCGGCCTCTGGCTAGACTATCTCGGCCGGCCTATCTGACTGGCTCTCTCTCTTGCTGCACAGTCTTCGCCAGCCTGTCCAAGTGCCCTGCCAAGGTCCCAGCCTACCATCCCTACTGTCTGTCATGTCACGCTGTCTGTCTGCCCACCCAGGTTGCAAAGCTCGAAATCTGCCTCAGTCTGCCTGCCTTCTGCTCATGCCACGCTGCCCACCCGCCCACCCAGGTGGCCTAGATCTAAGCCTGCCTCAGTCTTCCTGCCTTCTGCTCATGCCACGCTGCCCGCCCACCCGCTCAGGTGGCCTAGATCAAAGCCTAGCCTGCCTCAGTCTGCCTGCCTTCTGCTCATGCCACAGTGCCCACCCACCCGCTCTGGTTTCCCAGATCAAAGCCTGCCTCAGTCTATCTGCCTTTCATGCCACACTGCCTGGCTGCCCAGCCTGTAAGCAAATCTGAAACCCTGCACCGGCCTGCCTGCCTCTCATGCCACTGGACCTGTCTGCCTGCCCTGGCAAACCTGGGCGATGTGCCCCACTGGCCTGGTAATCCTGCCACTGCTGTCTGCTGGTCCATGGGTGCTCTGCCCTGGCCAATCCAAATGTGCCCACACAATCCTGCTGCTGCCATCTGCTGCTCTTGGGGAGCTCTTCCCTGGAAAATCCTAACATCCTGGCTCCGTGGGTGCTGCGCACAGGCAAATCCTGCTGCTGCTGTCTCTGCAGTTCCACGTGTTCTCTGCCCCGACAATCCAATGTCTGTTGCCAATGCCACCTATGCTGTCTGTGCCAAGGGTTCTGCTGCCAGGCAATCCAATGTCTGCTGCTGCTGCCAATGCCACCTATGCTGTCTGTGCCATGGGTTCTCTGCCCTGGCAATCCAATGTCTGCTGCTGCCGCCAATGCCGCCTGTTCCTGCTTCAGGTGCCCTAGTTCTCCACTACAGCAGAGAACTAGGGCTCAGACACGGCCCCTGTGAGACTGGCCCCTGGAGTGACTTGTGAAGCTTATTCTTGTGTTCCTTTTCCATAGTGGTTTAATGAATTGTGGTCTTGAGTGGAAGGACCGGTGAGAGTGTGGGTGACTGGTGAGTGTGTGTGTCTATGTTTGTACTGTGTGTCCTTCCCTGCCCCCCTTGCCTGGGCCCTCCACCCTGAATGCTAGTCCTCCCAACCCTCCTTCTTTGCTTGGGACTCCCTTTCCCTGTATTCCCCACATCCAATTCCCCTTCCCCCATCGTGTGGTTGTGGCACATGATATAAGGGCCTGCACTGACACCACTCTCAGTGATGCTCTTCAGCTGGAATTTTGCCCTTCTAGCCAATACGAGATCCTGAGGGATTATTACGTGCAGCCCATACCTGGTGGTCTGCATGAGTGGGCTCTCTTCCCTCCTGTCCCTTTGTGGTGCCTGGCAGTTACTAAAACAAATGAAGCCCCATTTGTTTTAGTAACTAGGAAACAAAAATGATTTAGGAAATGAATGAAAATGAATTAACTTTTTAAAATGAAAACTAAAAGAAAAACGAATGAGGTTCCTTCTACACACCCCTACCTTCTGCAAACCGCTACTGCCTGCTGCTCCTCTTCTCACCTCTTGCTGTTCCTGCTGCTGCTGCTGTTGCTTCCAAAATGTGTGTGTCACGCATATCTCCCACCCTCCTGTGGTGATCTCTGCAAGCTGATGCTCTGCCACACTTTGAGGTGCGTGCCTATGAAAATTAGGGATCTGCACCAGGCCTCCAGGTTGTTTTCATTTTTCGTTATTGTTTTTGTTATTAAAAATGCTGTTTCATTATCATTATTAACGACAATGTCATTTTTGTTATTGTTGTCGTTACTGGTATCAGTATCATTTCAAACGAAGATTTTATTTTTGGTAATTGTTCTATAAATGCAACCTAACAAGCAGAGCTCTCACAGAACAGAGAAAAAAAGCCTGGCCCTCCCATTATAAAGGGTTGCAGTGCCCTCCTCCAGAGCCCTCCTGATTGCTTGTGGGAGGCAACAGGCACTGAGCAATCACAGAGTGCCATGAGAGTGCTGGGGCCTGCTTGCGCTGCTCATTGGTCAGCGATACAGCCATCAGACACTGCTGTGCTGCTTCCCCCTCCCAACACAGGCACAGTTCAAGAGTTCAACCCTGTTTAGGGCTCCAAGATGTCTGCTCCCTCCTCCTCTCTCCACATTTTCCCTACAAAACCCAACTGCAACAGCACTAATAATGACAATGATAATGACATTGTCGTTTTCGTTATCATCATTCTTATCGATTGTCATTTTTGTTATTGCAATAACCTGCACACCCCTAAAAAATGCCGGTGCCTGCTTAGTGCCTGCTGTTCCTCTGCCCCTTCTGCTGCCGCTGCTGTTAGTCTGTGTGATGATTGTGTCTCTCTCATATCTTGTCCCACTAGGGCATTTTGTGCAAGTTGAAGCCCAACATACCTTGGAGAGCATGTCTCCTCTGCCAGTCCCTGCTGCTTCTCAGTGCTCACCTGCTGCCTGCCAGTTTCTGTCTTATATTCTTCCATCTGGGGGCATTGTGTGCCAGATGAAGCTTTATCAGACTTGGGGCACTAACGTTTCCTCTTATGCTAGTGTCTTGAGTTCCTGGAGCCTACTGTCTCCCAGTGTCTACTCTGTCCTCCGCTTGCCTGCTGTGTGCCAGTCTGTCTCTGATATTTCTGCCCCTCTGAGGCAGTCTGTGAATGTTTGGGGGAAGGGAAAGTGTAATAGAAGGATAGTAAAACCACTGTTTAACAGCATGGAAGCCCTGCCAAGTGACTCCCATTGATTTCAAAGAGAAACAAATGTAAAATGAAAACAAATGAGTTTTAAATGAAAAAAAAAGGAAACAAATGAATTTTTAGAAATCAAAATGAAAGGGAAAATGAAAATGAATTAATTTTTTAAATGAAAAAGATAAAGAAAAACAAATGAATTTTTTAAAAATTCTCTCACAAGCATGTCACAAGCACACCAACTCATCCAAAAATATTACAGATTTTAGCACCAGAGAAGCATGGGATTTTTTAATGGGTGGCGACCATTGTAGGGTGGGACTTCAGATGGAATTTGGTTATGATTTTTCAGTTCAGTTCTTTTGAAAATCTGGATCTTTTTACGGATTCAGATTTTCAGTTTTGTATATTTCCCATTGGAGTCAATGGAAAGGAAGCCGAACTGGAACCATACTCCAACTCCTGTCTGTCCCGACTCCTGGGACAGTGGGTCTGATCTCCCACACCCTCATTCCCTGGAACCACAGAGTGTTGCTTACCAGTCTTGGAGGGCTTGATTGAAATATTGCCCTTACTGTGGGGGTTCCAGCAGGCTCCCTCACCACAGCGTCCTCCCTGCCCCTTATCAAGCATGTGTAAAATGGCCACTGAAGGTCCCACAGCAGCGATGGTCCTTCAGTCAAGCCCTCCAAAGCCTGTACCCCTGAGGATGGGAGTGTGGGAAAATATGAATCAGAAACTCGGATCCAAAACTGGAAGCTCCAATTTACAGGTTGGTTTGAATTAATCCATAATGGTAAATTCCGGGCAGTTACAGATTAATATGAAACTGAAATTCCCATCTCTATTGGTTGTTAAGAAATGAACAATTGCAATATATTGCATGCAGGACGAGAGACCCAAATCTGACTGTCTGCCAAACTGGTTTTTCAACAAGAAACACGATTTTTGCCCTGTAGATTTTAAGTCTGGCACAGAATAAACACAGTCATTACCCGAGTTCACAGCTCTGGCCTCAGGGAGCTTAACTGGAATACAGAACAGTTGCCACCTGCTCCACTGAAGAAAGACTAATAGCAAGCCCTTCATATCCAACCAGTGATTTCTTAGTTGAAACAAAGGAGGCATCTTTCATGGAACAAGCTGTTTCTCTGCTTTTAGTGACTCAATAAAATCAACCAAAGACTGTTGTTTTATAATGGAGACAAACCCTCACTGGAAACATTCTCTGTTTGCTGAGCCTCCATAAAAGACTATAACAGGAGCTCCTGAGTAGTTCTCTCTGTGACAGAACATTCATTATGGCATACGTTTGCAGCTCATTGTGCATAAATGGAGATGCTAGTAAACAGAATGTAACTTTTGCTAACCGTAAATTAAAAAGAAGGCATGTATCTAAAATCCACTAATGCCTACAAGAACATTGACCTCAAGGGATTCAAGAGAATTGGCATTAAGGGGACTTTTATGGAGTTAGAAACATGTAGAGAGAATGAAGTAATCCAAGTTGCTTCTCTTCCACTGATACTAGAAAAGAAAGTACATGTGGGAGAGTAAAAGGAAAGCTGAAAACCATTCATAGCAAAGAGTCCATCCACCAGTAGCTCCATGTCCTTCTAGATAGGACACATCTGTGGGGACCTTCATAACTGGGGGCACAAAGCTGTAGAGACTTCAAATCCTGCCTCTCATCTCTCAATTCTGCTATCTCCCTCGCTGGACAGCAATACTATGCCTCCCACATTGAGTCCTGCTCCCAGGACCCTCGCCGCCTCTTTTCCACCTTTGATTCCCTTCCCAAACCTCCCTGTCCTCCTCCTCCCTCTTCTCTCTCCACTCAGGATCTTGCTCTCTTTCTCACCTCTATCGACAAAATCTGCCTGGAAATCACTTCCAAGTTCTCTCCCGCTACTACTCTCCCCCTCTCCCTCCTCCCCCCACCTCTCTCCTGTCCTCCTTCCCTCCCGCCTCTCTTGAGGAAATCTCCTCCCTGCTCTACTCCTCCAACCCCTCCAGTTCCCCCTGGACCTCATTCTATATCTATATCGATCGATAGATAGATAGATAGTAGAGAGTTGTAGGAGTTAGCTTAGTGATAGAGATAGCGTTAGTGATTTAGTTTTAGTGTTTGTAGGAGTAGGTCTGTGTACTTATTAGATAATCCATTTAGTTCATAGCATTTAGAATA
>QEPC01004085.1:569504-611064 GCA_003113815.1 Sphenodon punctatus
CTGGTCCATGGGGATGGGGGTCCTCATGGAGGTGTGCTGTCGCTCCAGCCAGGGTGTCAGGAGCTCCTCTAGGTGCAGCAGGGTGAGCTTGTCCATCTTGAGGTGGGCCCTCCAGGCTGCCTTGTCCCACTGGACCAGCGCCCTCGCCCACCAACCCTGTGGGTGCTCAATGACCCATAGGTGCCTCTCAATGGGCATAGCGAGCAGAACAGCCCGGCGCATGGTCTCCCTCACCCACAGGAGGCGCCTGGCCACCTCGTGGAGCGCCACGGGCTGGGTCCTGCCCCGGCTCACGCCCTGCCAGCCTGCCCCGGATAGCGTCTGTGCCCTGAGCTGGGCAAGGGCTCTCCTGCAGCCATGGTGTTCCTGCGGGCCCTTGCAGCTCTCCAGGCCAGGGAAACCTGCAGCCGGGTGGCCAGGTGCACCTCCGCACCAAGGAGGCGCAGCTGCTTGGTGTGGTCGCGGTACCACTCGACTGCGAGCGTGAGGTGCATCCAGTAGGCGACTGCCCTGTCCTGCTGCATGGTGGTGGGGGCTCCGGGAGCTGGGGGATGCTTATTATGGCCCTCCGCTGGGCGGCCATGCTGGGGGCCATCCCCCAGCCGGCCGGTCCCCCCAATGGGGTGATTGGGTCTGTGGGTGTGCCCATGGTTACATGTGCTGGCTGCGCATGAGTCCTCACGCCTGCATGGGCGCGCGGCTCCGTGCGCTCCTTGTGCAGCTGCATGCCTTCACCCATCAACCCCCCACACCCATGGCTGTTTGCAACACCGTGGCCTTGGCGTCCCGATTAGCTGTTATGTGAGTGCTATTGTGCTCAGCAGCTGTGCCGGGTCCGCACCCCATGCCTCGCTCTGTTGTGCTACAATGTTGTGGTCCATGGCCGCTTTTCCTGGCCTTGGGACCCCTCGGAGGCCCTCCCGGCCCTGGAGGGTTTGTGTGCCCCCCTGTCCGTGGTGTTATTATCCCTGTCTTGCAGGACCATGGCTGGTTGTCCATTCACCGGGCTCCTGATTCCCGGCCCCCATGGGGCCCCCCATATCTGGACCTTCTGCGAGACCATGTCTCTTTGCGACCTGTGGCATACCCCAGCCGTGCAGCTGCTCCTGGGCAGCCTGGCCAGCCGTGCAGGTGCCTTTGAGAGATTGAGCTCTGAACTTCGTTACTTCGGCTATGAGGCGAGTGCTCATGATTGCCAGCTGCATACAGAGACCCTGGGGCTGGTTTGCTTCCCTGACGGACGCATCCCAGACAAGCGGTGTTCTCATGTACCCTGGTCCGGGGCTGAGACTGTGTCTGTGCTGGGTGTGTGCGGGCTGGGTGCCTACATGGCATACCTTGCTGAGGGTGGCCCTGCCTTGGCTGTGTCCTACTTTGCCTGTGTTCACGGGGTACCAGCACACCCGTGCGGCAGTGTACCACTGCCTGCTGGAGCTGGGACATCTTCCTTGGCCCCCTTCTGCTGCCTGCTGTGTGTCGGAGCCTTCTGCAGCAGAGATGTCGGCCCTGTTGGGGGTGTGGTCCCATTTTGACGTCCAGCTGGGTCTCTCCATGCATGATCCCTTCAAGGCCTACTACCTGATTGCCCACTACATGTCTGTGCTGGGGTACCACCGGGGCTTGATCCATTGGGCCCACCTGGTTCACTGGGCAGGGCACCCAGTCCCTGGGCCCACGGTGGCCCCCAGCAGCTGCCTGTATGTCCCGATGTTCCTCCAGGCCCCCCAGTGTCCTGTCCCCATGTGGGCTCCCACCCCTGTCTGGGGGGGCCAGTCCCCACTGGCTGCTCCCTCCCTGATGTCTTTGCCATGCTGTGGTGAAGCCTGTTTTGTGGGGTGCTGCTGCCCCTGCCTGTGGCCCCGGGCCCCCTCTGGGCCCCACCCCCCGGTCTGCCTGCACACCCAGGGTTCCCCTCCATGGTTGCCCTCCCTGCTGCCTGGGTGCGGTGCTCTGCATGGCCTCACCAACCCACCTGTGTACAGCTACCTGTCCCCACCCGCCAGCACTGCCACCTGCTGCTCGCCCCCCCTTGGGTGCTTGTGTGATCTGGGGGTTCTGGGACCCCCGGACTGGCCCTTGATGCTTACTGTAGGGATGTGTGTGCGTCCTTGGACCTGCAGCACTGCACTGGCTGTCCTGGCTGCCCTCCATCAGCCCCTCTGCGGGTGTGGGGTCTCCGTGTGCCTCCTGGACTGTTCCCGCCCGGCTCGCTGTACATTGCGGGCCCCCACTGTGCCTTGGTCCTGAGAGCCGGCCCACCCCTTTCCGAGACTGCTTGTGTTGCTGTGGGGGTGCCTGTATGGACTGTGCTGCTGTGGGGGTGGGGGTTGCTGATGCCTGAGTCCTGCCCTGTCCTTTTGCGGTTCCCCCCTTGCTCCCATTGTGCCTTGTGTGTTGTCCGGGCACCCGTGTCCCCCTTCCCTTCCTTTCCCTTGTGTGTGTGTGTGTGTGTGTGTGTGTGTGTGTGTGCCCAGGCGTGTGCTCATGCTGTGTGTTCCACTGTGCCTCCGCTGGCTGTGTGCCTGCTGTGTGTGGTACTTGTCCGGCTCTTCTCCCTCTCCCCCCTCCCTTCCCATTTCCCTTGTGTGGGTGTTGCCTTTTGTGCCTTTTGGCTTCATTTGCCCTCAGGCGGCCATGTCTGTGTTCCGCCCCTGCCCGGTGGATTCTGGGTGTTTTGACCACGGCTGGGAAGCGGCGTCATGTCTGTTGCACTGCCCTGGTCTGTGATCCGGCGGCCTGATTCCCAGCCGTGGTTCCAGTCCCGTCATGTCTGTTCAGGGCTTTTATTCACCCCAGGGGGTGGTTGTTTTGTTCACCCCCACCGGGAATCCACTGTGGTGAACCGGCCGCCCATAACAGCTGAAAACACCCTGTCTGGCGGGGAGCCCCAGAAGCATGGTTGAAATTGACCCCAGGTTGGAATCAACCGTGGTGAACATCTGGCAGCTGCCTAACAGACATTCAGGATGCTTTGGCCCCATGTGGGTATTGATTTTGGTTCATTGTGATCTCGTCACGTCTGAAAATACCCAGTGTAGTGTGAAATTCTTACCCTTGCTTGTGTTCATTGATAATTTTTTTGTTCTCTCCCACCTGGTGGGAAGGGTGGACCATAGAAATGCATGCAACCCAGTAGTGGCAGGAGGAGGACTTTTAGGTTGGTGGGGTAGTGAGTGAGTCCAGAAGGAGGCAGGAACAGCATTAAAATTTCACAATTACATAATCAACAGAACAGAACACACAGTGGGTAAAAACAGACGTGACTTTGGCCTGCTGTTTCCCGCTTTGACTTGCTGTAGCCCAGGACCCACCTGCACAGGTGTCATTAGATGTTAGCCTGGGATTGCCCCAGGTCATATTGGTGGCTACTACCCTGGGCTGTAATCTCGGCAAATCTCCGAGGTCACAGCCTGGGTTACAGCCTGTCCAACTGGGCCAAAGTGGGCTGGAGCAGTCCACAGCAGACTAGATGTCTGTTCCCAGGGCCCATGACTGGCTGCCATGGCTGTGCCTCATTGGTTGCCATGGGTGCCCGGCAGAGCAAGGGGAGAGGTGCTGGGAGCAGTGCTCAGGATGGGATTAGTTGCTGCATGTTTATTGTGCTCCAGGCCCTAATCAGGCAATGTGGGAAGTCGGATGGCTCCCTGGATGTGACCACATCAGTTCAGTGCTCTAACCTGACCCGGATTGTGTTGCCCATGATTTTCTGCTCCATGGCAGCCCAGGGAGAAGTCCCAACAGCTGTAGTTCTGTTTTCAACAAATGAATGGAACTCCCCCCCACAAGGCATGCAAAAATGAGCAATATGCAAAGTTCTGTGTGAAAAAATAAAAAAGGGAACACCAGCATTTGCTCCTGTAGATCAGGTGCAACAACAACAACAACAACAACAAAAAAAAGGCAGATCACGGCGTAAAGTCTCTTTTAAATAAGAGGACATTATATGTATATGTTATTTGCTTCACTTTTAAAATTTGCTATTTTAAAAAGAAGAATCCTCTCAAGAGAGAAACCGTGGCACACAAGGGAGAAACCTTACATGTGCCCTGATTGGGAAATCCCCTTTCAAAAACACTGAGCTCAGCCTTCAGTACACCCCAGATAATTTCACCCTAGCAGGGGAAGGCCCTATAAATGCCTAACTGTGGAGAAAGCTTTAGTATGAACTTCAGTCTTAGTATGCATGAAAGAATCCAAACAGGTCCCTCTTTCCCACCCCCACCTCAGCTGCAGTTGCAGTTGGAAGAGAGTAAGGCATGATTAGAAGAGGCAACACAGGAAAGAATGCTTTAGCAAACAATACAGTAGACCAAAAACTTAGCTACTAAGCCACACTGAAACTGATCATGCTGCATTTCTACTCCCTCACCTCAGACCAGTCCCTCCCATTCCTGCTCTCCTTCCCTTAACATCAGAGGTGGGGAACCTTAGGCCCAGGGGCTAAATGCAAGCCATGACATGTCCTCTTTCCACTTCCTGGATCTGTCCCCTATATCCAGTTCCTACCCTGAAGAACTAAAAATCTGAGTTCAGGGTAAGGGAGCAGAGATGAAGGCATGCACACAAAGATATGGGACAGATCCAGGAAACAGATCTGGACCCTCCTCTTCCAGAGTGCACCCTGTAGGCACCTCTTCCTCAAGCTTTGACTAATTTTTCAGTTGATCTCTGGGAGGGAAAAGGTTCCCCCACCTCTGATAAAGCACTTTCAGTATCCTTTCTACAAGCTCCCAGAACAGCGAACAAGAGGGGGGAAAAACCATGGAAAAATCCTTAAGATCCCAAATTCCCTGCAGTATCAGATTGCTTGTAGAGTGGGGAACAAAATTCAAAGGGGCTAACACTGTTTTCCCCTTTCAAAAACACTAAAACCACACAAAATGTGTGCAAACTGTAAAGCAAGCATTTTTGAAGTGTTCACACTTCAGCAGAGAGATTGAATACAATAGGTCTGTAAATCTGTCTTAAATTTTTTGCACTATATGGGCCCATCCAAATATCCCACCCAATTTAAATATTCAGAGTTCAAGAAAGTTTCTCAAGCATCAGATCGCTCAGGAAGAGGGACAGAATTCAAAGGGACTTATCACAAGAAAGAGCACAGTGAAAACAGACATGCATGTCACTCTGCTTTAACACCACTTTAATACTTCTTATGCATGTTGTAGGGCTGTATTGACACTCTGTGCAACCGTGCAACATGCATAAGAAGTAATAAAGTGGAGTTAAGGTGCATGCCTGTTTTCACCCTATAAGACAATATAATGTAATGTGAAAAGTAAGTATTATTGAAGTGTTCACAGTGCTGCAAAAAATGTTAAATATAAGAAATCTGCAAGTAAACCTTTTGGGAAAGCTTTCAAATTATGTTTGCATTTCCTGTCCTCTTGCACTCAGACAACACACAATATAACTAAGGCAAATATACCTAATTGACTGGGTTCCTTCATAGAAACTCATGCCTTTGTGCCCTGGCCCCTCCTTTAGCTCTTCCCTTTGCCTTTAGTGAGTTGTCTCCCTGTGGGCATCTGTCCTGGATGAGGAGCATGTGCACACAGTGCACATCAACAGTGCAGTAGCAGCACTGAAACTGGAGGCAGCATCTTCAGCGTGACACTGCTACCGCCAATTTTAGCACTGCTCCTGCAGTGCTAATGCAAGGGAGGGGGCAGCCACCACACGTCGCCGAGGGAAGGGACTTTCTACTTATGTGCAAAAATGCATAGTGTTGAAAGGCACTATGCACTTGTGCACATTCACCTTAACTTGGGTATGCCTCAGCTGTTTCAAATCTCAACATGTCTGAGCTGAAGAGCACATGCAGAAGCATACATTGCCTTTCAGTGCTGTGCACTTTTGCTTATGTGTGGAAATCCCCAGCACTGAAATTGGTGATGGCTTCAGCCTGAAGCTGTTACCGCTGCCAATTTTAGCGCTGCTCCTTCAATGTTAATGCAAAGGAGGGGAAGCCAACACAAGCCACTGATGCCTCAGTGCTGAAATGGATGGTGGTCATGGTGGTAGTTGCATTGGAGTGCTCAACGGGTCGGTACTCTGGCACCCCTGGGAAGAAATCGCCCCTGGTACTTATGTGAGTGCATTGCTATGGTGTAATCAAACACAGATAAGGAACAATTGCTTAGTTTGCAAGGAGGCAGATGTTGTGTGAAGGAGTGTATAGATTAAGGCCTTAAGGGATCTGTTCTGGGGTTTTTATACACAAGAAGTAATTTTAGAAACCTCAGCTACGTCTGAGCCATAGAATGGGCAGATGTACATTGGCCTTTATCATTAGGCTGATTTATACAGCTGCTGCTCTCACCCACATCTTGTCAGTCATGATGTTTTCATGCTGCTACTACAAGGATTAACAAACCAAGAGAGTCTGTGACTCTGGCTCTAGTTTGCTTTCACCTGAAGTAGTTTTTAATTATAGAAAGCTATTTTATATTTAATCTGGATTTTTAGCAACTGGATTATTCTGTTTTAAACTTTTAACAGTTCTTATTTTCTCCTTTTTATATATTTGTAAAGAAGAAGCACCCAGTAGGATATTGGTGCCATCCATAAAAATGGGTCTGAAATATAGTGCCTCCTGGATTTGTATTCCATCCAAGCAAAAGAAGCTATAAAGCACCCCTATAATGTTAGCAAAGTTTAAACAGTGCATGGAAACAAGTTTATTGCAAGCGTGCTTCAGTGGGTAGAAGTTATATTGCCTCAGTGGTAAAAGTGTTCTCTTTTCCTTTATGGCATTAATAAATTTGTGAAGGTAAACAATGCTTGTGTGACTGCAAGGAGGGTACGGTGTTATTCAGACATCTCATTGCTTGTGGGTATCTAAATGGATTCCACCCCCACCCCCTTTTGAGTTTGAAATTTCAGCAGAAGAAAATTAGTGACGATTTTTGCAGATAGAAAGCCAGATCCATTCTCCTTAGCGTGTGCTAGGGATGGGTGAATGCGGTTCGGAAGTTCGGAGTTTGGACCGAACTCGACCAGTTTGGTCGACCGAACCGAACTTCCAAACCGAACTTGATTTTCAAACCGAACTGAACAAAATTTCCAAACTCAGCTCTGTTCGCCCATCCCTAAAAGATAATATTCCATTAGTTCAATAGGGTTTGAATTTTTGAATTTTGTTCGGAAGTTCAGACCAAACTCTAATAGTTCGGTCGACCGAACTGAACTTCAGAACCGAACCAAATTTCTGAACCGAACCGAATTTCCGTACTTGGTTCTGTTCGCCCATCCCTACCATGTGCATTTAAAAAAAAAGTTGCTCCCCATCATCTAAAGGACCTCTGACTGCCAGGAGCTCTGACTGAAAAGTATGAAATGGATGACTCTGTTATGACTTATTGTTTGCTTCTCTGAAGCAATTAAAGCTGACCATGGTTAGAGATAGGCTATTAGGTTAGATGTATCATTGGTTTGACCCAGTATGGCAGTTCTTAAGTGGTTCTGAGTCTAAATGTCTTCTATTTATAAATCTAAAGCAATAACAAAGTCACAGTTTGACTTCATAGTCTCTTACACTTTTGTGAAAGCTGTGTGAGGTGGATCCTTGTAGGAAGGTTCTTAGGCCACCCCACTAGTATTTCAGGCTGAAACGGGTACTAAATTTAGTACCCACATATAATAGCCACTTTTTTTATCACTGCATCGGTTATTTAATGGGTTACCTGGGTATTGATTGGGTACCTGGAAACCTGAAAATCAAGTACTTCCAGTACTGATTTTTTTTATTTTCCAATTCCCAATTGGTATATCACTATACCAATCAGTATATCAAGTCTGAAACCCAAAAAAATTGGCACACTTTTTTAACAAAAAGTGACAGAAAGTAGTTTTCCAACACCAGAAGCTGACTTTCTGGGACTGGAAAGTTGATTTTCTGGTACAGAAAAGCCATAAATAAGTATTATAAAAGGGGAAACATTATGATGATGATGATGATGATGATGATGATGATGATGACTGATTATTATTTATAATAATCATAATAATCAATACTAATTTTAAGAAATACATAAAAGAAACACCAGAAGTAGTTTTCCAGGACTGGAAGTTTCCTAAAAATTGTTGGAACTTGATGGGAACCCATCAGGACTTGGTATATTGACAAAAAAGGTTGATAAATCAGTACCAGAAGTCAACATTCCAGAATCAGACGTCGCCATTTCGGGACAACGGGTACTCAATCAGGTCACAGTCAGGTACCAAATGGTACCCAATTGTTACTGGACTGATTCAAGTACCGAACATTTGACAGCTTACCCATTTTTGCAGATACCCTCTTCCAGCTAAAGATTCAGTATAAATCCAGATAACTCAATTTTGACTTCAAAGCAACAATGCAAATTTATGATGAGGACTTGCTGTATTAGGGGAGAATGTTTGAACAAGATAGCTTAAGGTCGTTTGATTATTGTCAAGGTCAACTAGGTGTAGGACAAAACGTTGACTGTGATAGAGTATATTTTGGTGTCAAGGTGCATGCACGCACACCACATGAACACCTTGTGCATTGTTTCCATGACAAAAAAATCTGTAGGTAATGCATGCGCACACCTAGTTTTAAATCCAAGATAGCTCACTTGAGTTGGCTGACTCTAATGTAAAATTCTAGTGCAGACAGAGCAAGTTGCCTTCAGCGTGGATTAAGCTATGTGAATGTGAAAATTTTAGTCCTCAGTATGATTAACCATGACCAAGGTATGTCAAAATTCAAATTCAGTTGCCCCTTCTACACTGGAATTTTACTAGGTAACATGAGATAACAATTTGATTTTTAAAAAACCACACACCTTTTACCCTCACATAGACAAACTCTGACAGGATCTGTCTGAAAAATTCTCTTTTCTCTTTAAGTGATATTTTGACTAAGGTAACAATATAACCTGCACTATATCAGTCTCTCCTTCTCATTAATGGGTAAACCTGATCCAGAGGTGTCGAGGGGCAAATAACAAGTTTATAATAGTTCAAAACCTTTGGCTACCAGCTGTAGATGTGCTGGTGAAAGTGGCTTGATCTACTGCATTTTGATTTGTTAGATGTGCAGTGTTGGTCTTCTGAGAGTTGTTCAGGGAGTAAATAACATCTGCTGTACGATTGGCTGGCAAAACCTGTTTGTACTATAATTAAACTGCAATCGTTTTGTTGGAGAGCAAACAAGAAGATAAACAGTCCATGAATTAACAACTGCTGCATCATTAGTTGTTTTGCTAGTTGACATGTACAACAGGTACTAAAATATACCTGCCACATGTTCCTACCCAGGGCACCAATGGAAGCTGAAGCAGAAGTAGTATTTTTAGATATACCAACAATTAATGGTGCTATATTTTCTCACAGCAGGGATCCTTAATGCCTCTGAACTTCTCCCTCCTTTCTTTCCCCACACCTTTCGCCTGTTCTAAATCTGAGGAGTGGAGTGATTAATTTGCAACAAATAATTAATCTGAAGAGCTGAATCTCTCTCTTTTCTGTTTATGGAACATGTCTGAGCAGTTTGCAATTTTCTTCAAATCATTTGTTATTCAAAAGTATTACATGAACGTTTATATTCTTCTCAAACTCTGAATTAACTGAAAATCATTCCTTATGGCCCTTTGACACGCAGGACGCACCATGAGTGGGTTGAGTGGTTTAGGTCTGAATAGGAAGTTACCAAAGTTTTTGCTCACCTGCATTACTTTATTTTGAAACATAGGGTGTTTTCAGATATGACAGCACTAAGCGCCGCCACGCTTTAATCCTGCCCAGAATGACGACTCTCACTCCAGGCAGGATTTGGTCCAGCCACTGAAAGAAAGTGATGGCGACTGGGCCGGGGAGCGCCGAGGGAGAGGGCAGGGCAACACATGGACATGTGTCTACACAGTCCCACACCCATGCTGCTTAGCTCAGCTCACCCACCTCCCTGACAGGTGGTATGGTTCCCTGGAAGCACCACAGACCCAGACTGGGGTAAGTGTGAGCAGGTCATCAAATGTGATGGCCTGCTTTACCCTGGTCCAGCGACTGTTGCACAGGCTGTGGTGGTGCTTAGCCCTGGCTGTTCCTTGGGGATGGTCCCCAGGAACAGCCTAGGCTAAGTGCTGCCATGGCCCATGCTATGGCCCAGGTCAACATTTGGTGGCCATTTCAGACATGATATCAGCATGGATTTCCACACGTGGCAAAACACAGAAGTCCATGCAATTGTCATGTCTGAAAATACCCTTAAATATAATCCCATGATGCCAGATGGAAACAGTCTTGCAAAGAATATCAACTGATATTGCAACTCCATGTGCAGATGGCACAATTCCACTTGGGTTCCAATCCTGGCTCACAATTTGGAAACCTCTGAGTTCAGATAAGTCACCTGATGTGGTTTCTGTTTTTCTTTCTGATAGAATGAAAGCAAATGAACCTTTGATGTAAATAGTCATGTCTGAATGTACAATTAGTTTTATGTGAATACTTGTGCACAGCAGTGAAATGCTTATTCTGTGAATGTCCAGGACAGCACAACTTAATTATTTTGTGGAAATTTAAATAGTGCAGAAGCACTTAAAACATAAAATATAAAATTACAGAACATTTTTTGTGCGACTTACTATGGAGGACTTTAAAAAAAAGAAAAAGTACTAATGCTGTTTATACAACAGAGAAAATGCATATGGAGAAACTTTCACAATTCCTTACTGTTGAGGGGACAGGTTTGTATTAAAAACATAAATCAATTTTGGTAATTATTGCTGAAGAGGTGTGATCCTTTGGCTGTTACGTGCTGCTGCTAGTACCAGCGCACCCTCTATTGAGGGGAAAAGGAGTCAGACTTCCACTGGTGATAAGGACTAGCTTCTGCACATTACAAACCAGCAATTGTAATGTAAAGTTTTAAATCCAGTCCAAGAATACTAATGGGTAGTATATTTTCATCTTGCTAATGTTTTGCATAATTTGCATAACTTCATATTTTTGTCATACGAAGAGAGGAACTGCTATGCCATGGGAGACCAGTTATCCTTCTATTCAATATTCCACTTGTTATCCTCTACTGTATTATTCCATTTCCACCCTGACCAACACCAGATGCGTCTGAGTGGACTAATACGGAAGAACATGTTCATTTGGGAAATATATCCTTACCTTAATCATTGAGTGTTTGGCTTATAAATAAGACATGACTTTTTCTTATCGTGTCTAATATAACTATGAGTTACCCAGATTATTATGTATCCATATAAACATCCTTGAACACTCACAACCTCTTTGCCTTAGTGCTACCTTGGTGGCAGTGGGGTTCACGTCGGAGCTACATTGCATGAAAAGGAATCTCCTTTTACTTGTGTAGTACGTACAATGTTCTGCCTTTCAGTTTAATTGGCTGTCTCTTTGTTCTCATATTAGATTCCATTTTCCTAGTGTAATTGATGCTTTCATCTACTGCAGGCACTAACACCCTAATATTACATTTAAGGAGCACAGCGTATCACAGAAGTAAGTATGGATGGATGATTGACCTTTCTTATTTTGTTCATTATCCTCACTGAACCATTGTCACCTTGGACAAGATGGTTTTCAACTGGAGAGGATAACTATTCTGAGGGCAGATTTTTTCCAAAGAGAGAGACATGACAAATAAGCATGAACACTGGCAAAAGCAAGAACATTAAATCTCCTAGTGAACCAGAAGTTCCCCTCTAGGCATGAACACTTCAGTCAGAATGGAAGAATTCAATAAACTAGAATCTCTTGGAGTCTGGGAATAAATAAAATCTTGTTCTTCAGTCTGATTGGCTGGTGATTAAATGGTACCATGTATGTACAGTTGGTTTCACAAAGGATAAACTGATAAAGAGAGCTTAGAAGTTAGAGTGCCTTGTTCAAAATTGGGAATTATATGAATGAATTCCTTCTGAAATTTCTGGATAGATGGCCTGAAGGTATAACTGATAGCTATTAAATTTGGTAAGAACTGGGATGTTTTTCATAATTTAAAATTAATTTTTGCTAAAAACCAACCAAAGTGAGAAAATCCATTGGATTACCATACCCAAAACAAAAATGACAAAGTGGATAAAAACCACTACCCATTTCTGATCCATCATTTATCAATTTTTGATTATTTCAGGTTGACGTTTTTGGTTTGATAGCTTTATTTTAATTTTATTTTTTGTTATTTCAGTATTTTGGCTACACCATTTTGGCTTAACAAAACAGAACTGCAGTTTGGACATATACTATTACCCAAAATGGCATAACCATTATAACTAAGGGTGATTTCAGATGAGATGGGGTGGCATTCGCCCCGTCCCAGAATCACCCAAATGATTCCCTGCCGGGATCACTCCAGCACGTCCAACAGACGTGCCGGCTGATCCTGGTGGGGAATCGGGGAGGGGGCCGGGGCCGCGCAGTGCAACATGCGGCCGCACGGCCCCACCCCCCACACTCCCCCGCCCTCTGGGGAGATGGGCAGGCACCATGGCCAATGCGTCCGCAGCGTCCGCCCGAGTTGACCATGGCCCGGAATCCCGCCAGGGAACCCGGGCCATGGTTGCCGGCCGGACATTACTTTTTGTTGGTTCCTTCCGGGGATCTCTTTGACCACGCTTTCGGGGATTGTCTGGCAGGGAGCCCCAGAAGCGTGGTTGAAATTGACCTCATGTGGGACTCGACCGTGGTGAACATCTGGCGGCCACCTAACAGACGTTCAGGGCACTGTGGCCCCATGTGGGTATTGACCGTGGTTCACTGTGATCTCGTCACATCTGAAAATACCCTCAAAATAAATAAATAAGCAAAAGCCCAAACACTGGTGATAACTAAACTGGCATACCCATTGTGGATATTCACAAAGCTACTAAAAAATTTGAATAATAATTGCAAATAATACATTTACTACTCTGTTTAGATCTTACTTTGTGAAAATCTGAAGACAGATTAATTTTTTAAAAAGGAGCTGAGCTGTGCTACTATTTATCCACCATATTTAACTTTTCCGAAAATCTGGCGATAAATTATATAATAGCTGCAGTCCTGAAACCACTTATTTTAGAGTAACCTCACTAACTTCAATGGGTCTATTTCAGAGTGTCAGGCAGGCCCCAGCCTTGAGTCTACACTTTTAAGGTTTATGGAATGGTAGCCAGTCCCCTGGTGCCACCACCTCAACTTCTCTGGTGCAGCTATTTCCCCCATGAGTCATCCCTTCTTTGACCTTGCCCCATCGCCTGACTTATTTATTATTTTATTCATTTTATTTTATAAATTTGTATCCCTCCCCTCCTGCCTCAGACAGCCCTTGACATGCCTCCTAGCTTCCTCCCAGTTTAGAGGGCATGCTGGTAGCAACAGCTAGCTGGGCAGAACAACACACCGGCATTCCACTTTTTGTCTCATCTCAAGTTCTTGAGCCACACTTAACCTCTCTGGTTTGTGTCTTGTCCTTATGTCTGTCACACACACAACTCTATTGTTCCCCTCCTAGTCTTGCCATGCTCTTCTCTTAGGTCACTTTTACATATGACAAAGTGGGTTCTTATAAATGCTTGAGATAATACTGGGTGTTATAAATGCTGGAGTTCTGTAATGTGTGAACACACTATCCCCCTTATGCAGTGAGATCCAGGGCCAGCCTTACCATAAGCGAGGTCCCAGGTGGGAAAGAAATGTGGGGTTCTGTATTTGGTGCCGGCGGACCTAGGGCCACTCCCCGGCCCACGGGGCGCTACCCGACCCAGGGGCCGCTCGCTAAACAGGCCTAGGCTTGGGGACGGGTGGAGGGGCACTCCCCTCTGCCCATCCCTAAGCCTGAGTGGCCATTCAAATTCAGACCAAATTGGATCACTCACCTGATCTGTTGCCACTGCCGCCACCACCATCATCATCACTGCCACCGCTGCCACCTCTGGTCTGGGTCCCGCGCCGGGCTCGGCCCCCCCCCCACCTCCGCTGCCTGCACAGTCTTGGACAGGGGAAATGAGGAAGAGAAAGGCAGAGGCCCTGCCTCTCCCTCATTTCCCCTGGCTGAAACAGCCAGGCAGGCAGCGGAGGGGGCCAGCGGCGTGAGGGAGAGGTGGGGTCTCTGCCTTCTTCTCCCTGACTTCCGGCAGACATGAGGGAAGAAGCAGAGGCCCTGCCTCCCCCTCACACTGCTGGCCCCCTCTGCTGCCTGTCAATCTCTCAGCCAGAAGAAATGAGGAAGAGATGACCTCTCTCCCTCATTTCCTGGCTGAGGCTGTGCCAGGCAGCGGATGGGGGGGGTGGCACAGAGTGAGGGAGAGGCAGGACCTCTGTCTCTCCCTCACTCCTGCTGTCCCCACCCCACCCGATTTTTAATAAAAAATTTTTTTTAAAAAAATCAACCCCAAACCCCCCCTCCCCCGCAAGCGTGGGGCCCTGGGCAGCTGCCCCTAGCTGCCCCGTGGTAAAGCCAGCCCTGGTGAGATCTCACAGCCTTGTAAGAGTCACATCTGGTGGGGCTTAATAGGCTGTGAGATCTTGCTACATAAAAGGGGAATAGTGCATTCACACATTACAAAACTCCAGCATTTATAACATTTGGTATTATCTCAAGCACTTATAAGAACTCATTTTTGTCATGTGTAAAAAAAGTCTTACCTAGTGCCTTGTACTGTTTGTGCTCCATTCCCCTTCCTGTCTTGTTCCATTGTCCTGTCTCTCTTGAGCCTTCCCCTCCTAGTCCTTGCTCGTGCCCTTGCCTTCAGACTTGCCTCCTTTCCCCCTCCTGTCTTGCCTCTAAGCCCTGATCCTGAAACCTGTCACCCACAATTCCCCACATCCAAGATGCCCCTCACCTTCTGACCCTGAATCAGAGTAAGCAATATGCCAGCAGCAGCCAATGGGAGCTACTGGCTGCTCAGCACTTTTTGAAAATCTTCCCCAAATGTTGATGCCTAAATAGCTCGTTAGGCATCACCCTATAAGGGCCTCACCCTGAAGCCATGGGAACCAACAGAAAAATCCCCATTGACTTCAGGGGGCCATGGATTGGGTACATATTTGCCTGCAGCCACAGAACTGTCACCCTGGTTGATCTTCCTGTAGCTCTGTGAGAGGTAAACTGTAAACAGTTGTAAGCACTTCTGTTGGCTAATCCTGCCTGAGATTAACAAAGTTATCCTAAAACAAGTTTAGTGGGATATAATAATTGGTTGCAAATACCCAATAACTGTTTTGTCCTGTGGTCCACATCCCTAACGAACTGAAGTTGGAGAAGTATAAAAAATACAACAATACGACAGGTTTCAATAATAAACAACTAATTAACTGTTGCCTGAGGATTAGTGAGAAGAAGAATATTTTTTACCATTTATATAGTGGCTTATCTTTTGTTCTCTTTTGTTTGCAATTTGAAATCCTTTTTGCAAATACTAAAGAGGATGAATGAGTTTGAGCTGATGTGTGTGTGTGTGTGTGTTTCTGTCTGTTGTTGCCCAGACTTTTGAGTTGATAGGTTCAGGCTTGAGGCCTGGATAGTTATTCACATATTTACACACATATTAATCAGATATCATGTATTCATTTATGTAGTGCATAGTGGTTTGATAAGACATAGTATGCTTTATACAGGAGTTTTTAGTTTAATTAAAAAGGATTTTAAAGTGTGTTAGAGTTTAAAGTGTATTAGAGTTTAAGAGCAGGATTTCTTAAGGTAGATGTTTGAAGGATTTTAGGGAACATGGCCTAACTGGCATCTACTTTAGTAGTCAACAGGATGGATGAATAAGAAATAATGGACACTGATATCCAAAAATGGTATTGTTTTTGTTAAGAATCAGTAAACTGTAATTTAGTAATGTTAGAATAATTTTCCAATGATGTACATATAAGACGTCAAGCCTTCCCCTCCCGTGTCTTTGAGGGCCGGATCTGTGGCTTACCCTATACTGAGCGTCTATGCCCGTTTGATAATTTAGAAGTGGAGACTGTAGGCCATATTCTTCTGAGATGTCATTTATATGATAGTCTGCGTCTGGAGCATTTGGGCTCTATCTTGGAACATTACCCAGGCCGATCCGACCATGCATTGCTAGCTCTGATTCTTGATAGTTCAAAACCTGATGTTATTAAGCAAACCACAACCTTTTCAGTGCAAGCTGTATCCCTCAGGAAATCCTTTTTAGGATATGTTGCTTTGTATTCTTAATTAATGGATTTTCCTCAGTTCACATTATGTAATGGATTTCTGGGCTAGATATTTGGTATACTGTTTAGGAATATTGTTTATGAATCCCTTTGTCTTGGGAAACTATGTTGTTTTTGTATTTTGATGTTTTCTTTTATTATGTTACAATGGTCTGTGACCACATAATAAAGTTACTATGTGAAGTATTATAAGACGTCAATGGAGTTTGGCTTTTTATTGGTGGAGATTAATGTCTTTTCATTGGGACAGGTAATATCCTGGGTGGATATGGGAGGAGAATGGAAGGTTTTAAAAGTCATAGGTTGAATGGCCGAGACCTATCTTCTTTAGGGATGTGCAAATGTGGTTCGGATGTTCGGACTGAACTCAGCCTGCCCAATCACCATCCCTTTTCTCCTCAGACCACTGGTTTCGCAGTCTGTGATTGGACATGGGGGGAGGGGAAGCTAGGCTGCACAGAGCCAATGGGGCTTGTGGTAAGGTGGGCACAGCAAGTTACAAAAGTCACTGCCCTCCCCCCTTCCAACACCTCTGAGCTAGCCACTGATACTGTCAGCAGGCGTTTTCAGAAGTTTCTTTCTCCCAGAAGCTTGTGTTCCCCCAATCCATTGCCATCCTCCTCCTATTTCACCCATCCCACACATTTACCTTCCTAGTATCATTTATTTAGATTAGGTTAGATAAATTTAGGCGTTATTTTTATTACCCATCCCTGTGTTCTTTCTCCCTATCCTCCATTGAATCCTCCCCCTCCTACCACTAAATATTCCATCCCTGATTCCCTTCCCCTGTTTTTGGATTTATTTAGAGTAGCATTAGATCGATTTAGCTTTCATTTCAGTTTTTTACCCCTCCCTGTGTTGTTTGTTGTGAGCTGTCTGTATTCCCCCCATCCCTGTGTGTGTGTGTGTGTGTGTATACATATTAGATAGACAGATAGATAGATAGATAGATGTAGGAATTAGCTTAGTTATAGAGATAGATATAGTGTGTAGTGATTCAGTTTTATAGGGTGTTTGTAGGACTACCTGTTTGTGTTATTAGATATTCCATTTAGTTCCATAGGTTTTAGAATAGTTAATAGCAGTTAGATTTATTGTAAATATATATAATATTAGATAAAAATTGAATTATATATATAATCTTTGTGTGCATTCTTTGGGTTGGAAGACATCAAGAAGGGAAGTAGGAGAGGCCATCTGCTGCCCATAACGCAATGGGGCACGTGGCAGAGGTGGTAGGGGCCGTGCCAGTGGAGTGGCAGCATGCAGCAGCAGCCAGAACCCATCACCACGCCCCAAACTCCACAGGCCTGACTTTTGGAGACATGATGTTTCTCCAGGGCCACCAATGTCCCCCATTATTGATGTGATCCCCAGCAGTCCTCCTGGGGGGCTGTCTGCAAGTTGAGACTCTGCTGGCACATCCTGGGGCTAATACGCAACATTATTATTATTATTATTATTATTATTAACAAACATTTATATAGTGCCAGCAGTGTACCTGGCACTTTACAAAGTAATAAAATAGACATGGTCCCTGCCCCTGGGGCTTACAATCTGAGAGACAGGAGCTGGGGGTGAGGGAGACATAGGAAGGGGAACAGAGGGAGAGATAAGGGGTCTAACATTCATGAAGATGCGAGATCTCAGGTGCACATACTTGGCTTGGTTACGATGAGAATGACAGCAGGCAGGTTCATGTGGCAAGGATAAGGGTAAACCGATCGTAGGTATAGGAAATAGTGGCTCAGCAGGATAAAGAGTCAGACAGATCAGAGCAAAAGAGGTGAGTTTTAAGGAGAGATTTGAAGGTATGAAGGGAGGGGGCAAGGCGGATGTGGACAGGGAGGGAGTTCCAGGCATGGGGGGCAGCAAGTGAGAAGGGACGAAGGCGCTTAGGGGAGCAGGGAAGGCGTGGAAGGATGAGAGAAGGGACAGAGGAGGAGCGAAGTGCACGGGCTGGAGTATGGAGGGCTATAAGTGCAGAGAGGTAAGGGGGAGCGAGGTTGTGAAGAGCTTTATAGGTGAAGACTAGGAGCTTGTGCAGGATTCGTTCAGGACCGTGGAAGGCCAGAAAGAAGGAGGTTACAGTAATCGAGGCGAGAGATGACCAGAGCATGAACAAGAGTTTTGGCAGACGAGACAGAGAGAAAAGGGCGAATCTTAGCAATGTTATGGAGGGAGAAGCGACAGGATTTAGCAACAGAGTCAATGTAGGGTTTAAAAGAAAGGGGTGAGTCAAAGATGAAGCCTAGGCTACGGGCTTGGGGGACAGGTAGGATGGTGACTCCATCAATAATTATTGACAGTGAGGAAGGAGAGGAAGGATGAGGGAGGAAGATAAGGAGTTCAGTTTTAGCCATGTTGAGTTTGAGTTGACGTTGAGACATCCAGGTAGAGATATCAGAGAGACAGTTGATGAGACGAGCTTGAACAGAAGGAGAGAGAACATGTGCTGCTGCTGTCAGGTAGGGATCTGGCAAACTGTATATACAAACATACAATGAGATTCTGCCACCTTCCAGATGCAACACAGAGGAGTAAAAGATTGGACAGGTCAAACTCAGCTTGTAACAGATATAACTTTTATAATTACTTTTAAAAAAACAAATATAACATTATAACAAGACATAAAAATAACAAACTTAAGTGTCTCAGGGCCAAACGATACCGAAAACAAAAATATAATCTTTGAAATTGGTATCGATATTGTTACCGATATCGATACCGATTTCCGAATGTTTGGCCAAACCAAACTCCGTCGAACCGAACAACCAAACCCGAACTCAGTTCTCGAACCGAACGACTAAACCCGAACTCGGTTTTCGACCCAAACGACCAAAAGGCCAAACATCTGAACCGCGTTCTGTTCGCACATCCCTACTCTTCTTTCCCTCTCTCTTTATACTTTACTTCTACTTACTTCCATCTTGTCCAGACCTGATCAACCTAGTCTACTTTCCATATCCAAATGGGAGCTGGTCTCGCTGAATGGGAGGTAAATATATCTTAGCTTATTAAGGAATGCAGAGAAGGCCAAGCATAGTTTATAGAGCGGTAACATAATATACATGATTATTTCCAACAGTTGTATGAAAGATCATTGCTAGTGAGATTGTATGTCCTCTTGGAGTGTATCTCTGTAATCACTATATTTGTATATGCAATTGTGGAATATTCTTGGGACTATATTTGATGCTCACCTTGAATAAAACATCTGAATATTCAATTAAATCTGACTCATTCAATGTCTCTGAATTAAATTACTTGTTGTCCAATGGGGAATCCATTAATAATTCAGTAATAAAATCCCAAACATTCTAAACATAATTTGAGCCTCCAAAATAATTAATCAATAGTCCTTTTGGTAGCAGTGTGTGTGTGTGTGTGTGTGTGTGTGGTGTGTGTGTGTTTGTGTTTGTTTCAGAGGGGGGGATATATATATATTTTCTTCTGTCAAGGCTTCCTTAGCTCTTAATCTCCATAGATTTCTCCTTTATGCCTCTCCTTATATTGGGTGTAAGCAGACTGATGGCAGCCCCACCTCTCCTCTGCCTCACCACGGCGTGGTCTGATCAT
Source organism: Sphenodon punctatus (assembly GCA_003113815.1). Classification (NCBI taxonomy): domain Eukaryota; kingdom Metazoa; phylum Chordata; class Lepidosauria; order Sphenodontia; family Sphenodontidae; genus Sphenodon; species Sphenodon punctatus. The sequence goes on from QEPC01004085.1 coordinate 589,257, forward strand.
GTAAAGGTGGGCCGCCAGATGTGCAGAAAGAGCAGAAGCAGAGCAAGCACTGCTCCAGTCCCACTTGTGGCGCTCTGGAACATCCTGGAGCACCGCCTGCAGAGTGGGCTGCCCAAAACTGGGGCACCAGCCGGAGGTGGAGCTGTTGTCTGTCTGCTCAGCAGAATGGCCACTGCAGCTCTAGTCTCAGATGGCGGGTGCTCCTGGCAACCCCATGGAGTTGTGGGTGGCAGTCTAGAGCTTTGAATGACCATCTGCAACTCTATGGTGTGGGAGAGGGGGTGCCGTGCAGCTGGACTGCGTCAGCCAGTGGGTCCATGTAAAGTTGTGGGGCTGGTCACCTTCAGAGCAAGTCTGGAGTTGGCCAGCCCCTGGTCCATCTGAATAAATCCACTGACTCATCCTTCAGGATCCCCCTGTCCTCCCTTTCAACTAAGCTAAGTACATATGCCTGCAACTTCTCAGCTTCATAAATGTATCCCCGTCTTTCCACTTGTCACCCCTCCCTTTGTCCATTTTAGATTGTAAGCTCCTTGGTTCAGGGATCTGCTTCTATCCTCACAACTGTTTGGCGCAAGGTACATTACTGGTGCTGTATAAATGATTAATAAAATCTTAATATCTAGATTCTAGATATATTATGTACAAGCACCAAATAAGCTGATTGTTTCCTGTTTTCCATAAAAATCTAGGTTTCCCAATTTGCATATCACTAGAGATAGGTTTATAAACCTATTGTTCCATTTGATAAAGCTGTTATTTTATATATTAAAAAGCATGGTATTAGCTTAATATATATATATATATATATATTAAGCTAATATATATATATATATATATATATATATATATATATCCTCAATGGCTTCTGGTTACTCAGTTGTAAGACTCCAAGTTGACTTGGCTTCAAACATCTAAAATAGTATTTTTAGGGTTGATATTGGCATACCGATGTGGCACAGCATGATGATCGTCTTGGTTGTGACTCTTGTACTCATGCATGACTGACTTAAGTGGAAGAATTATTATGAGGAATGTTTTCCTTTTTTAAAACGTCCTACTCCTATAGTGGAAGTGGAAGATATGGTTCTATTTGTAAACAACTGAAGCGTAATATCTGCAATACATCATATAAAGGTATAATCACTGTCAAAATGACAAGGCAACATCAGAGAAAGTGACTGCTGTAATTGACAGAGATGGTGATCAGGCTCCAAAACTGTTTTCTGATTGCATATTCATGATTCTTCTCTATAATACGCTACAGTTACTGTGTGAGTTATTCTAAGTGGCTGTTTTAACATCACTAGACTGACACGTTGTACTTTGAGATTTGCAAGTCTAATCTTTAATACAGTTCACTCCACATTGTCTTGAGATGTCTAACTCTTGAAAATGTGGACTTAGTTGTGAGATGCATGAATGGAGCCACCATCATAGCAGCCGTAAACCTGACAGGTCCATTGGTGATGTTGGCTAAATTATATGAAATAGCTTTCAGGTCTTTCCTTCCATTGAGCCTATTCCCACTGGTTATGGTGAGAAATTGCAAGCAAGCAATTTACAAGTGATGTACAACACATTCATGCACCTTTGGGCCAAGGGTTTCTTTCTGTTTCATTTTGTACTCTTTGGCTGAGAAGGGTGGGTGGGCTGAATGTTTGTCAGATATTTCTCTTAGGCCCTTTTCAAACAGGCCACAGTAGGTGTGGTGATGGGTGTATGCCTGCAGTGGGTGGAGGTGGGTGTGCATCTGTTTCAAATGGTGCACACACATCTCCACCTGCCTCCACGTAAGGAGCAACTAGCATAGGAGCCCATTGCTTCGTGAATGGATGATGAGAGGAGATGGGTGGAGTGTGGGAGTGTGCACGCACCTCCACCCACTGTGGGTGTAATTTCTATGGGTGCCCACCCATTCACCCCTGACACCTGCTGCGGTGTTCACATGGGCACCCCCTCACTGCACATGTGTGCGAGGGGGGGCGTGTTAAAAGGGTTTTATTTTGGTTACCCATCTGCTTGTCTTCGATATCATGTGGTACGGCTGTGCAGATGAATGTAGGTGACATGCTGAAGACTCAGCTCCTTCTGCTGTCTTGGAAACAGTGATAAGACAAGGAGGAGGGTGTTCATTTATCACTTCGTTCCCAAGTGATTTTTGGCAGGTTGGGACTTTCCATGACTTTTTGGGGGACTGTCTGGGATTTTTTGGGAACTTTGGGGGGACTGTCCAGGATTTGGGGGGACTTTTCAGGACTGTCATTTTAAATCCTTTTCCATCCATTACCATCACTTTTACCTCAATTTCCAGCACTTGTCGCTTGGCTGGTCTATAAAGCATAAGCTGCTAAGCTCATGTTGCTTTCAACTAGCAAAAATAGTATAAAAGCCAGTAAGTTTCCTCATGGCGAGAATGAAGGCAAATGACCTGTTTCTGATGGAAACAGCATTCACAAATATTGCTCATTTTAGGCCTAGTTTTCATAGCTAGACAACTGAGGCATCATCTGGGGCTTTAAGAGTGAAGAGCGGAGTCATCTCTCCACCGATTTCAAACATATTTATTTTCTCCCCTAGTCCTGTTCCCACCTACCCCTCCCCTCTGCCTGACAAATCATTATATATACAACTACCTTGCTTTGCATTGCTCCATCTGCAGTTTCAACTCCTGACCTGCCTGATGGAGGACCCTACAAAGCCTGAAAGCTTGTGCACCTCCACCAATTTGAGTTGGTCCAATAAAAGATATCTTCACACTATTTTGTGTCTACTGTCTATATTTGGGACCAATACGGTAGCCACACTCTCTCTTCTAATGAATACTCAGGTACATTTGTGACCTTCTTTGAACTGTGTGCTCAGTAGCATTTGTGTGTCCATGAGTGCAGACTTTTTCAGCCAAGACTCAAAGTAGGATCCTACTGGAGAAGCAAATTTACCAACTGGGAGCCAGGGACACCCTGTCTGACCAAGTCAGTGCTAATTTTTTTCTTGCCTGTTCTTCCTATGAGAAACAGTGTAAGAGCTCACAAAACAATAGCAAAGTTTGCAAGTCTGGTAAAGCACCCACTCTGTCCCTGACCTCGGCCAGTAGCCCTGTGTGTATTTTTACCGTGCAGGTCTTGCTATAACCTCTACAGTAATCCCCAGCACTGCTAAAAGGAGGGAAAATTTGAATGCTCTGTGGATTACCTACCAGAGTTATGTTTAGAGTGACATGAGCAATTCAGGCCCTATGTTTTACATTCAGATAGCTTTGATTGGCAGTGTTCAAGGTGTTGAGGAAAACAACTAGATGTCTAATAAAGATTAAAAGGACTCACCAGTGCATTTTGTCTTCCTTGTACTAGCTGGTTCACCAGTGATGAAAGCTTGGCCCCAGTCTGTCGAAGAGAGATTTACCATAGACTTTATTTCATCCAAATCATTTGTAAGCCTTGATTCAGTTGCGAGTCGGGTCCAATGAATGACCTTACTTTTTGCAGGAAATTAGCACCTCAAGCACATAATGTTATTTCTACATGTTATCCATTCCCTGCCAAATATGTGGATAGCTATAGCAACACATGCAGATGACGCCCTAAGATGCCAAATATGTAGGTATAGATACTACTCTGTGACGGCAGCCATAGATTCTTCCCAAGGCTGCTGCCAGAAGAGCCTTCCTGAACAACAGAGATTCAGTGTAGGCTGGCTTCCCTGTTCTTCCATCTGACAAGGGGGTGGGGGGATAGGGAACCTCATCTGCAGTGGATTCCCTGCTCTTCATTGATCGGCTGTCAGGTAGGGAACCCTGCTGACACTTAATTGATTAGAAACTTGACAAAACTGACCACTCTCTCTTTCCCATGGTCATTTACGCTGAATTGCTTGGAGTGATATTGGCCAGGGGAAGTGGAGACTTGCCAGTTTCACTAAGACTTAGCTACAGGAAGCATACAATAAGATGTGAGACTTACCTGTCAAGAAAGATACACTTGTCTCCCATCTCCATAGCAGGAGCTGTGTTTTACAAACACACCCCACAAAACTCAAGTTTAAGGAGTACAGGGAGAGACTTAGAGTAGTGTTATTTGAGTCTAGCAAAGCATGAGGCATGGTGAACAGAAACAATGACTGAGTGAACAAGAACGTACCCCTCTGTCCAGCTGCCCAAATCTTGAGTGGAAAAAAAAAAAAAGACCTATTGTTCTAAAATAGATAATCTATTTCAACGGCAGCACCATCCCATCCTGAGGATGGTCCATACTTGGCAATATTTGTTTGTTTGTTTTATATATTCCAATTTTTAGTACCCCACCCTTCCCATTAAGGCTCAGGGTGGCTTGCATAATATAAAAACATAAAAGCAGCTTAAAAAAAAAATCCCCAAGCCCTCCGCCTAATTCCACCCAGCCCTATCCCTGCCTGACAAACACCTGGCCAAACAAAAGGCCTTACATTGCTTCTGAAAGATGAACGTATCTCCAAGGGAAGGGAGTTCCATCAGTGTGGGGCAGCCACTGAGAATGCATCTCTGCATGCCCTTGTTGTGGAAACTACCCAGGCAGATGTTACCAACAAGAAGACACCCCAGCCAACCTCAGAGGCCACGATGAAACATGAGGGAAGAGGAGGTCTTTGAACTACTTGGAGCCCAAGCTGTTTAGAGACTTATACGTCAAAACTAATGCCTTGAAGTGTGCCTAGAAAGCTATTGGCAGCCCATGCAGACTCTGTAGCAATTATGCAATTGGTGTGCAATGGATAATTACACTGCTGTCTCACTCCTAGTCTGTGCTTCCCATGTCTATTCTGTAGTCTTTTGTCTCATCTTCATACTCAATTTTGGGGAGCAGGGTCTCCCTTTATATTGTGTTCCAGTTGCTGATTTGGGCCTCTAAGCCAGAAGTTTCCAAATGTTTTGCCTGCGAGACCCCATTTTGAGACTTGAATATAATTCCACAACCCAAGATGGCAACAAAGACATGCAAATTCTATCAAATATTAATTGTGATCTTGATCCCATCCATAGATTGTGCGATTTCCCTACCACCATTTTGCTTGGGGTCATAGTCCATAGTTTGGGAACCTCTGCTCTAAGCACAGCTGCAAAACATGATGTATTAATTAATAAACATGAACAGATATTCCCATATTTAACTATCCCAGCTCTTGTTTGTACAGTGACATTTATTCCAGCATTCAGGAAGTTAATAAATTAACTTTTTTACTTTTTAACTTCAAATTAAAAGCAAAGGGCTTCTTCTGTACCACAACTTCACAGCCGCTCTGATTCCATAGTCTCTTCTTATCTTTCCCCAGTTGCTGATAGAAAGAAACATTGCTGTATCATTGCTTTATAAATGCAAAAAATATTGCATTGATTGTCTTCTCCACTATATTCTTGTGGATTTGGTAATAGTGTAGTAATCACCACATGGTGGCAGTGATGAGTCATGCAGTTTAACAAGAGAGTGTGTGTACTGTGTACCTCTGCTTCATCACTACATAGTCATACAGTAATCGCTTTGGAAATAAGATAGGGGTCTGATTAGACAACAAGCAGGAGGATGTACTAGTCATGGGTAAAAATCCATCTTTAATACACTCTTTTGTGCCTCGGCAGAGCAGCTTATGTATTCTGCTCTGTGGAAAATCATTTGCTTTGGTCTACTTGGCTGACACCAACATCATGTGAAAAATCTAGGTGCCACTAGGAAAGCATGTGTGCTTGCGTGCATGCATGTGCATGTGTGTATGCGTGCATGCTTCTGTGTGTGTGTGTGTGTGATTTTGTGTGTATATATATATATATATATATATATATATATGATTTATATATATGATTTATATATATATATATATATATATATATATATATATATATATATATAAAATCATGGAATCATAAAATAGGGACAATTGTATTTAATTCCCAGCCAATGACAATGTTTAATGTTAATTTAAAGCACCAGGAACTGTCTACAAAGAGAAAAACTCAGCAGGAAAGACACCCTGAGGAAAAAATAACTAAAGATTTACTTTTTTGTGAATTTAAGATTATAAATCTCTTGCACTAGTTGTCCTTGCTCTGATTGAGAGAGACAAAACAATTGAGAAATGGATGGTAGATTACCATGTGTTGTCTCAGATAGCTAATAAAGGATCTGTCCAATCAGTATCAACTATCTTCTCTATCCTTAATTTGGAATTCCACCCCATCGTCATAGTAAACAAATTAACCCTCTATAATTCTTTTGATCTTTTGATTTAATCTAAGCTTGGCAAAGAAGAACCAGGAAACCAAGAACAGCAAATCACAAGCCTTAAGCAAAGCAATTTCCCCCCCCCCATAATGAGCGTGGGCAGCTTTGGATCGATCTGGATATATATATATATATTTATTATTATACATAATGATTTAAATTTTTCCAGTCTAACTGCAAAACATGATCTCTATCATAAGGGGATATAAACACTATCATTACAGCAGCAATGAAAAGAGTTTTGTCTGACTATGTAAAACACAGACCTAGCTCCTCAGCCAGTGTAAATCAGTGATGTGGAGCTGGCCTGATTTATACCATCTTAAGTCTGGCATAAATTCTGTTGCACGTTAGAAATCTGGGGACCCCATGAACTGAGGGGAAAAAAAACATTCAGTTGCAATTTGTTTCAAATTCTCTCTACAAGAACAATACAGGGAATGCTGTACAAACCGGACCTGTTCTGGTAATTCAAAATACTCTCACAAAACAGCAAATATAATTTCAATGTGTCACAAAACTGAGAAACACTTTGCTACAGAAATCAAGTGGCTGTGGACATTGGGTGTTAACAGACATCACATGGTGATGTCCATCCCACCTTGGGGATGGGAGGGTGTTCCCTGGGAACACATGCTTCCCTGGTCAAGGAGGGGGGAAGGGAGTGACGCATGGCCGCTTAATAGCCACATTCCCAACATCACCCCGCCCCCTTGCCATGATGGACAACCATGGCTGCCTATTACAGGCAGTCATGGCTTGCCACCATGGCAACCTCCTCGATGCTGGTAGGAACCAGGCCGGACATGCATGTTCCCGTCCAGCTCACCCACTCTGCCCTGGCTGGGCGGGAGTCAGGCCCACTTTTCCTGCCTGGCTCCTACTCGACTGAGGTTTGTACCAGACAACCATCTGGTGAGCCTGGAACAAATGTTGTAGAATCATGCTGACCCAGCTGGGGCGAGCCGGGCCTAGCTGGGTCAACATGTTGTCTGTTTTCAGAGATAGTGTACTTTAGTTCAGTAGGTCAATTAGTGGGTTTATAAATCCCTGTTAGGGCCTGGGGTGACCTTGGAGTCCCACAAGACCTGGTCCAGCTGCATGATGTTCTCTGCCACATCCCCTCTTGTCACTTGTTCTGGCTGCTTATACTGCTGAGGGTAGGGGCTAGGATAGAGCAAAGAGGGAGGGACTTGGCTTCCCACAGCTTTTCTGCCTCTGGTTCTTGCCTCCTGTTCCTGCTGGGTCTCTGCTAGGATTGGACCTGACCCCCACCCTGGTCCTGGATTCTTAATTTTTTAAAAAAGGTTTTGATGTCTCTCGCCCACAAAAATGTTGAACACTGCTGTTTTTGCCTCTTTACTCTAAGGTGAAGCTGCACCCATGTGCATGAGATGTGCATCTGTCTGCCACAATGCCACGGAACTTTTATTAGGGATGGGAAAACAGAATGCGGTTCGGATGTTCGGTCATTCAGTTCAAAACCCGAGTTCGGGTTCGATGGTTCAGTTCAGCCGAGTTCGGTTTGGCCGAATTTGGCCAAACATTCAAAAATAGCAAAACCGAAACGAAATCAAAACCGAAACCTAATTTTCGGCCCTGAAAAGATGTTTTTCCTGCCTCCGAACTCATCTGAACTCATCCGAACACGACCGAACTGTTTGTTCGTTCGAGAGTTCAGTTTGGATCTTCGGTTCGGATGTCCGAACAGACCGAGTTTGGTCCGAACTCCGAACATCCAAACTGCGTTCGCCCATCCCTAACTTTTATTGAGTATCTTGAAAAGTTTAGATATCCAGAGTTGGGAGACTGCATTTTTGCTAAGAATGATATACATGCAGTGTAGGAAATGGCATGTTGATCCTGATTATGACTTCAGCATAGACAGAATAGACAGACCCAAGGCAATCTGCAATCTTCAAGCCACTTACTAGTGAGTGGTCCCATTCACTTCAATGGAACAACTCCAGAGAAAGTGGTCTACGCCATAGATTACAGATTAAAGAGATTGTAGCCAGAGTTTTACTGAAATTGACAGGACCTTTCAGACATGGGTGCAGGATCAGGGGTTTTGTTCTGTATTCCCTCCACCTAAATCTACACAGATATTGTAGATTTTGTAAAGTCTGCCCATGTTGAAGCTCTGCTGCTATTTCCTAGATTCTCTATTACTCCGCGTAAGAAGGATTCTTCTTTTAAGTAAGGGACGAATTAGTATCTTTATACATTGCTTTAGTGTCACCAGAGTCAAAGGCTTTTGTTCGTATCAGAAAGATTCTTCTCAATAATCGCCAGCTGAATTTCACCCTGGGGGATTTCATCATTAACAGTGTCAATACTTAGCATCAAATTGTTCTTCAAGGGCATGAAGAGTTGTCAGAACCTGTTTGGAATTGGCCCAGATAAAATAACCAGTTTTAGAAGAAAATGACTGATGTTTGCTCTCCCCTGAACATTTAATGGCTGAGTGAAAACCTAGTGATGATTGTAGACCAGGAGAAATTTCCTGGTGGTATTCTACTAGCATAATTTTCTTGAAGCAGCTATGCAGGTGGAACTCCATTTTACCCCTGGCCTACCCTGGAGTGCATGCTCATTACTCTACACCTGTATATGCTTGCAACCAAAACTCGGAGACTGGGCAGTCAAATGGCAGATGAATTTCAGCCTGCGTTCACATGAGACGGTGTCTCCCACAATTTTCTTGTAATCTTAAAATCACACAATTTATTTTAAATTTCTGGGCACCCTTCTCACTAGCCATGTCTCCTGCAATTTTTTTCTTTGCGTGTTTTACATTGACATCACTAATTAAGGGAGCTACCAACTTCTGTACAATTTTTGTCCTCCACCTTCTGCCCTGCACCTGCTGCCTGACTGACATCAGAGCAGGGTTAAAATACACAAGCTAACTGGCAGTGGATTGAAAATAACAAGATGGCCTCAGAGCTGGGTGAAATTAACAAACCAGCAGCATGAGCAAGGTGAAATTAACAAGCCAGCAGCATGAGCAAGGTGAAATTAACAAGATGACTGAAATTAGCTGATGAGAATGAGCCATGGCTCGGCTTCATCCTGCTGGTTTGCTGGTTTCTATGCCTGCTATCCTGCAATTGTAATACCGACAGGTATTCCCACATTCTCACCTTTGTGCAACCAAAATAACCATCACTGTAAGAGTAGGATATTGGAGCCCAGTAATGTATGAGCACTCAAGGCATAACTTTAATATGTTGTTAGCTGCCCCGAGATGCTTTTAGCAGGAGGCGAGGGGGCAGCATACAAACTTTATTATAAATAAATAAATAAATAAAATAAATAAACTTGTGGGATGAATGCAGAATAGTGCACTCACATATGCATATAACTTGCAGGAGCAAATTACTCACTGTTGACAATTGCATCCTCACTGTTGACAATTGCAAAGTGATACACATAGTGAAAAATAATCCAAACTATACCTTCACGATGCTGTGGCTGCTTGCTCACATCACACAATCTAATGTTAATTGCTATCAAAGATTAGATTGTGCAATGTGGGCAAGTAGGCTTGTTCATTCAGCAGGGAAGCTAACATTAGTTTAATCACAGATAGCAGGTCTGGGAAATCCAACCCTGTCATTCACGTGAGTTAAAATTAATGTTAAATTTGAATGTGTGCAGTGCTTTCAAATTTAGCACACCACAAAACTCACAGTGGGGAGCAGCCCAGCAGAAAGGTCATGGCACCCCCCCCCCCTAAACACTGTCACTTCCTCCCCTCAAAGGTCTCCCCCAGGCATCAGGGTTCCAATCTGAGCCCAGCTTATTGGGCATTTTTAGACACACGTTAAAGTTCCGGATGTTTCAATCTTTTGAGTTTACAAGTCCACAAGTATTAAGCTCCGGATTAATTTTTCACACACACACACACACACACTGCCCTGAGGCAGTTCCTTGATGCATTCTTCACACAAACACTGCCCTGAGGCAGCCTAAAGTAGCCGTAGCTGTAAACGTGACAGGCTGCCATGGAAACCAAATGACCACAGCTGCCTGGAGCAAAGCCGTTTACCAGGAGAACCTTTTACACACAAAAGTTCTGGGAGAAGTTTCACGCAGAAATTCAAAGATCTAGATGTTTAAGATCTGGATGAGTGATTTAGACACACAGAAAGTTCTGGATGTTACAGAAAACATCCAGGAGAAACGTGTGTCTAAAAACACCCAATGTTTCTGGAGCTGTCTGGGACACATGGTTCCACTTCTGCCAGGAAAACCCCATTGGCTGGCTGGTTGCGGACTGTGCAGGCACGGGACAGCATGGCTGAGCTGGAAGAGTTGGTGACCACTAGCAGCAACAATGTGCGGCCTGGCAGTGACAGCAGCTGTAGGGGGTAGCAGCAGTGGCCATCATGAGGAGACAGTGTGTTCTACTTGAATGAAGTGCATGCAAGTGGGCTGGGGAGCTATTGGGAGGTGAGGGCTGCAGGAACCAAACATAGGCAAGGCTCTGTTGTTTCTCACAATGGATCCATCTACTGTAAGAACACTGTGAGAAATTAACGTGGGCATGCATCCCATATGGATCTCTCGTAATTGCTATTTTCTCATGAGACTGAATCTCATGAGAAAAAGCAGAACATGGGCAAGGGCAACCTGGTTTTTAAATTAACAATTACAACTCAGGAAAAGAATATTGAAGTCATTGTGGACAATTCTTTGAAATCATCAGTTCAGTGTGTGGTAGTGGTCAAAAAGGCAAACAGAATATTAGGAATTATTTGTGAAGGGATAGAGAATACAAAAAATAAAATACCATTATGTGCATATAAATCTACGATGCCACCACACCTGGAATATTGTGTGCAGTTCTGGTCATCTCAAAAGATATAGTAGAACTGGAAAACGTACACAGAAGAGCAACAAAAATTATCAAGGTCATGGAATGGCTTCTGTACAAGGAGAAGCTTGATAGGTTAAGGCTCTCCAGCTAAAAGAAGAGACACTGAGAGGGGATATATGACAGAAGTTTATAAAATCATGAGTGGAGTGGAATAAGTAAATAGGTATTTGTTTACCCTCTCAAATGGTACTATTAATTATTAATTAATTATTATTATTATTATTATGAATTAACAAACATTTATATAGCACAAGCAGTGTACCTGCCACTTTACAAAGTAACAAAATAGACACGGTCCCTGCCCTAGGGCTTACAATCTGAGAGACAGGAGCTGGGGGAGAGACGTAGGAAGGGGAACATAGGGAGAGACAAGGGGTCTAACATTCATGAAGATGCGAGGTCTCAAGTGCATGTACTTGACTTGGTTACGATGAGAATGACAGCAGGCAGGTCCATGTGGCAAGGATAAGGGTACACAGACCATAGGTATAGGATATAGTGGATCAGCGGGATAAAGGGTCAGACAGAGCAGAGCGAAAGAGGTGAGTTTTAAGGAGAGATTTGAAGGTATGAAGGGAGGGGGCAAGGCGGATGTGGACAGGGAGGGAGTTCCAGGCATGGGGGGCAGCAAGTGAGAAGGGACGAAGGAGCTTAGGGGAGCAGGGAAGGCGTGGAAGGGTGAGAGAAAAGACAGAGGAGGAGCAAAGTGCATGGACTGGAGTATGGAGGGAGATAAGCGCAGAGAGGTAGAGGGAGTGGGATTATGAAAAACTTTATAGGCAAAGACTAGGAGCTTGTGCAGGATTTGTTCAGAAAGGGGAAGCCAGTGAAGCGAAGAGAGGAGGGGCTGCACATGGTCAAAGCGACTAGAACTAGGGGAAATGATAACACTTAAGTGGCTATCTTCTTTGAGACCATTGGATAATTTTATGGATCTAAACTTTTAAGGTTATCTGTGTAGCAGGGAGTCTATTTGCCACCCCTGGCACAAAGGATAAAAAGAAAAGTGGTTGCTCCGTGATTAAGAAACAGGAGTCCCATGTAGCTATTTCTCCTGTAAAGATGTGTTGGAGCACCAGCAGGATGTTTTGCTTATAGGCATAGGAGTCTGTGGGAAGCCAGCTCATGCCTGGGAGCTGCCTGGGAGAAGGATAAACAAGAATGAAATTCTGAGGAACAGGTACCAGAGTGGGCAGGATACTGGCCCTTTAAGGGCAGCTAAGCATAGAGCTGGCCACACCCACTCTGGGGATACAAGAGACTGCAAGACTGAGAACAGCAGCTCTGCCTGGAAGCCAAATTGGCAGCATCTCCTGAAGAGAAACCATAGATACCTGTTTGCCACTCTATGCTCTCCAAGGTGCTGAAGGCTAGGAGAACCGGATCTTTCAAGAGTGGACCCAGGTACTGAAAGAGGCTGTGCCCAGGAGAGAGCCTCCGACCTGGGGGAAGGCTTGACTTAAGTCAGGGGCCTAGGGGCCTGGTTCTTATGGACTTCAGGGAAGTTGGTGCTGCTGTGTCTATGCCTGCAAAGAGAATGTACTGGATCTGCAGGGTGAAGGTGATGGAGCCGGAAGTCCAGGAACTTAAAGACTGAGAAACTTTATAGAGATAAGTAAAAGGACATACAGTTCGGCGAAACCCTGAGGGCTTGCCAGCCCTGGTTGCTTACCGGGGGAGGGGCTGCATGCCCAAGGGAGTGGGGTGCAGAGCTGCAAGGCTGAGGGCTAATGAGGGCCAGAGGGTCCTGTGTCTAAAAGCTAATGGACCCCGTTAAAGAAAGTTAACTCAAATAAAAGAGGGGAGAATAATTGGAACTTTGTGTCTGTTGCCTGATTTAGCCCCAAAATTGATCCCAGGGCAGCAGAGACTGCTACATCTGGTGGAGAATGTGGACGTTTCATGGGATCCCATTATGGACCCTAAATTGGTTGAATCTGAGGCACAGACCAGACCCTGAGATTGGTGGGGGTGGCAGCCAGTAAGGTCACCCCGACATTTGTCTCACCATTTAAGAGGGAAGACTAGATTGTACCACCCAAACTGATGTTGAAGCGGTTCTAAGAGAACTGAGGGTGGATGTGGAACCTACTCTGAATGTGGGAGTAGAACTTATAAATGTAACCCCTGGAGTGTTGTTACTGTCAATATGGCTTCTGTTAATAGAGGTGGAGTTATGGTTTGACTCTTAAGTAGCCTGTTTGGTGGTAGAGGCTGGCTGTGAGGGTGAGATGGGAGGCTGGAGAAGTCACCACTTGGCAGGGTTAAAGTCCTGCCTGACTGGGAGGAAGGCAGATAGCCTTAAAGGGAGGAGAGCCCTGTATTTATGTTAATTGGTTTGGAATGTGCAGGCAGGGAGGCGATAGAGCCAACCTGTAAGATCTGAGAAGGCAGGAGGCAGAGGAGATGGTCTGCAGTTAAAATGGAAAGCTAATTCCCAAATGGTGAAAGTATATCCCTGGGGAAAGCAATGACAGGAGCTGAAAGAAATGTGATGAGAAAGTCCAGAGAGTCCCAGCTAGGAGATAATGGAAAAGTTGGGAGGGCTGTTATCCCAAGTTAAGAAACTTATAAGTAACTTATAAGTAACGAGGAAGGTAAGACAGGGTGGAGGCGATGGACCCAGTTGGGAATGGTAATTAAAATGGTGAACCTTTGAGTGGTTGAGGACGACGATGAAGGGGTGCTGGGAGGCTTGTGGGGGGTGATCAAGCGAGATGGTGTTGGTCGCTTTAGCTGGAGCCCCAAGAGGGCCAGTGTAGCTCTGTGGCCAAGAAGTCCTGATGATTTGGATTGGACAATAAGCTAAGACCTGAAAAGGAAGAACCTGGATGCAATGGCTATGGGTGAGAAACCCTGAAACTAGATTAGAAGGAAAACTGGTTAGCAGGGTGGCAGAGGAACTGGCTAACCAAATGATAAGACTTAAATTGGATCGGATTTAACAAATTGATGAAGGGACAGGTACCTTTGAATAAGAGTATGGAAAACCTGGAGGTGGCCGCTAAGCTTCCAAGGTTGTACCGTAGCAAGTGGTCGCCAAGCTACTGAACTGCATTAAAATTAAGACCTGGAAAGGCAGGTCTGTGGGTGAGAAACCCTGAAACTAGTTTGGAAGGAAACTAGCAGGGAGGCGGAGGAACTGGCTAACCAAATTATAAGACCTAAATTGGATAGAATTTAACAAATTGATCAAGGGACAGGGTGGAGGCGATGGAGCTGATACCCTTGAATAAGTTGATGGAAAACCTGGAGGTGGTAGCTAAGCTACCAAGGTTGTACAGTAGCAAGTGGCCACCAAGCTACTGAACCGTATTAATAAATATCAGGATTTGTGTAAGATCAGTTAGCAGGGGGGTGGAGGAGCTGGTTAACTGTAAGCTAATGGGGGGGGGGGGGCGGGATGAAAGGGTATACATGGCTGTCAAGCCGCGCATTCCAAAGATCAGTTAGCAGGGTGGCGGAGGAGCTGGCTAACTAAAATAAGATAATGACCAGGGTAAATTGGTTAGCAGGGGGGCGGAGGAGCTGGCTGACTAAATGACCTAAAAAAGGTCTACGCTGATGTACTGATGTCAAAAACTCTGGGAAGAGAAGCTAATAGTAGAACTCAACTTCCTGGGTTAAAGTGACAGGGGGGTCGATGGAGCTGATCACTGACACAAGGGTGGCAGGGGGGTGATGGAGCCGGTGACTCTGACTAGAGTTAGAAACTCTGCATGGAAGGGAAATTGTTGGTTTTGGAGACCTGGGGAAGTTGGTGAAGGTCTGAATGCCAAAAGTTGGTGAAGGTCTGAATGCCAAAGACCTAAACAATTAAGTTGTGAAATTTGTTGCCAGAGGGTGTGGTCATGACCAGTAGCATAGTTGGATTTATAAAAGGATTGGATAAGTTCTTGGAGGATAGGTCTATTAATGGTTATTAGTCAAGTAGGTTAGAAGATGTAACCTCTGACAGTCAGGAACTGGGAGTGAGCAGCAGGGAATGAATCTCTCCATTATGATCTGTATGGGTACTTCTCCAAAGCAATCGAGAATGGCCACTAAATGCCCACTGTCAGAGACAGGATGCTGGGCTTGATGGACCATTGTTTTATCCCAGTATTGCACTTCTTATGTTCTTAAGCTTAATACATGTATCCCAGAATAGTCTCCCTAAGAATATCTTAACATTTCATCCATGGGAATGTATGTTCTTTTGTCTTGGCAAATTAGACAAATCTGAACTGGTTAGGAAAGAAAGGGTTGTGGGATGCAGTGACATCACTTTAACAACTCATTCACCCCATTTGAAGTTTCACTTCCAAAGTTTGAAAATGTTGACCAGCTATGCAGTTTGGGTAGAATTTATCAGGAACAGCTCTAATTCAGATCTTCTAAGTCCAACCCAGCCAAGCTCCCACTTTACATTACTGCAAAATCCAAAGTGAATATTCATGTCGACATTCAAATATGACAAATATGACAAATTGGGTAAACTCTCAAAAAGTACACATCCAGACATTTGGGTGGATTTGTGAAGTTCATGGACAAAATTGCTAACTGGAAATTCAGTTTATGGAAACTTGATTTTCATGAATAGAGCTTATTTTGAGTGTGATGAAAATGCATTGCCAAAGACGGAGCAACTAAAACTCAACCTGAAGCCAAAAATTGTCAAAGGGTAACAACTCGAGGATTCATTAAAAGAAATAAATGCTTGAATTTGATTAATAAATACAAAAATCCTTATTCATTCTAGCTCTACTTACTATCTTTCACAGCATGTTATGTATGTGAGCTTGTTTGTGCTTTTTTTCCTGTGGTACTTAAACCAGGGGAATAAAACCTACATCACCCACCTGGCTGTGGCAAAAGGCCTTCTCAAAGCATTACTCAAGTATGTGAGTTTGAGTAATATCTTAAATAATGAGTGATTTCAATTACCCTAATATTGATTGGGTGAATTTCTCTGTGTGTGTGTGTGTGTGTGTGTGTGTGTGTGTGTGTGAGTGAGAGAGAGAGAGAGAGAGAGAGAGAGAGATGGATGTAAAGTTTCTAGATGCCATAAATGACTGCTTCTTGGAGCAGCTGGTCCTGGAACAACAAGAGGTGGAGCTGCTTTACCTGTAGTCCTAAGTGGAGCGCAGGACCTGGTGCAAGTGGTAATGGTGGTGGAGCCGCTTGGTAATAGTGATCATAATATAATCAAATTTGACATAATCAGATGCAAGTAATTTGAAGCATTTCATAATCAGAAGCAAAAAAAAAATGGATGTACATCAGAAGCAAGAAGCCTGCTAGAGACTAGTTGGTTGGGCCATTTGATGACCGGGGGGGAGGCACTCAGGGAGGATAAGGCTCTTGCAATTCTTTGCTTCGGTCTTCACAGGATGTTGGGGAAATTCCCACGCCAGAACGGTTCTTTGTAGGTGATGAATTGGAAGAGCTGCCATAAATCAACGTGACTCTGGAAGAGGTTCTAGAGCAAATTGGCAAACTAAATAGTAACAAATCACTGGGACCAGATGATATTCACCCAAGAGTTCTGAAGGATCTCAAATATGAAATTGTAGACCTACTACTGGTAATTTGTAACCTATTGCTAAAAACTGCCACTGTACCGGAGGACTGGAGGGTGGCAAATGTAACACCAATATTTAAAAAGGGCTCCAGAAACGATTATTAAGAAGAGAATTAATGGGCATATTGATAAACATGGCTTAATCAGGAAGAGTCAACATGGATTTAGCAAAGGCAAGTCGTTCCTTACTAACCTACTGGAATTTTTGAGGGTGTAAATAAGCACGTGGATAGGGGTGAGCCAGTCGATATAGTGTATCTGGATTTTCAGAAAGCATTTGATAAGATCCCTCATGAGAAACTCTTGAGGAAATTAAAAAGTCATGAAATAGGAGATAGTGTCCTATTGTGGATTGGTAACTGGTTAAAGGTTAGGAAACAAAGGATAAAAACAATTGTGACAGTACCCCACTCTGGCCTGCGGGCCACTGTCATGTTTGTTGTCGGGCTGCCAGATTTTCGCCTGGACTGACCCGGGACGTGTTAGTAGCTAGCGTGGGCTCTCACCTCGGCAAATGGCCGAGGTCACAGGTCACAGGCCAGGCTACCAACAGCCTGGTTGAAGCAAGGCAGGCCAGAGCGTGTTAGTATGTCTGTTCCTACTGGGTTGTATTGGGTCTGTTATGGCTGCCCATCATAGTGGGGGGCGGGCACTGGGCACAGCATAGGGTGGGGACAGCTGATTGCATGGTCCTGCATATCCCTGCCTCCCTAGCTCCCAACTGCATGAACCTTTGTTCTATGACCTGACCTGTTCCAGACTGTATCCACGGCAGCTTGCTGACCTGACTTGGGCCAGTTTGCCGCTGCGGCACGGTTCACATTTTTCACCCAAAGAGTTGGATTAAACGGTCAGTTTTCACAATGGAGAGAGGTAAATAGTAGAGCGTTTCAGGGATCTGTACTGGGATCAGTGTTGTTTAATGTGTTCTTTAATGATCTGTAGAGACAAAATGGTTCAAAAGGATGAAAGTGACCTCTTTTATTGGAAATAAGCAAGCTTTCAGGCCACACAGGGCCCTTCCTCAGACATGTAGCATATCCAGTAGAACTATATAAAATGAGCAAATGTAAGGCAGGTATATATGCCTGGAATAGGTGGGAGTGAATAGAACAAGGTAGGAGGTGGGGAGGGGGTAAAGAGAGAGAGAGAGATGTGCCAGACATTTAAAAACAGCTGTAAAATTATATATTGGTGTAGGAGACCAAGAAACAATACAGGTAGTGGTTAAACAGAGAGAGTGAGCAAACATATGGGTTGGGATATAGTAGGAAACAGCTTATCAGGTGAAGGGAATACACAAATCAAAGGAACTGGGTTCACAGTAACACAAAGGTTGAGTATTCAGCTGACTGTCAGTTACAGAGAGGAAGACGAAGTGATTAGAATCATATCTAGGAACTTGGTACAGAGGATAACAAAAAACAGAAATGCAGTAGACTGTAAGGTATAACAGTTATTTATAGTGACTGGAGAAATATAGCTCCTTGTTAAGTCCATTATTTTTGGTGTCAAAGTTTACAGATTTTTGTAGTGGCTGGAGCAATTTAGGTCTTTGGTAAGTTCATTGTTTTTGTTGTCAAAGTTATGAATTTTAGTTCCCAGGTCTGTCTTCTGAGGGTGTTGTGTAGGTTTCCTTTGATGATGAGGACTGAGTGATGTGGTATGGAGTGGTTGTGCTGGAAGAAGTGATTGCCCACTGTAGAGTCAGTGACTTTGTATATAATTGTAAACCTCTGTGAGTTAATATGTTGGTGTAAGAGTTTCTGGGTTTCGTCAATGTAGTTTCCATGGCAGTATTTGGTTCATTGAATGAAATACAACACACTTTGGGATTTGCACGTGTAGTTGCCCATTATTTGAAATGGTTTTTCGTGGAGGATGATGATGGTGGCAGTGGCAGTTGGCAGAAATGTGTTGGCAGGTTTTGCATCTACTGTTCTGGCAAGGTTTTGTTCCTGATGATGTTGGGGTGTCCTGGGTGGACAAGTTTCTGAAAAATAGGTTCATTAGCAGCTATTCATTGGGTAGGTCTTAGGAAACGTAACCCCTTACTGTTGGGAGCTGGGCATGAACAACAGGGAGCAGATCGCCTCATTGTGACCTGTCGGGTACTTCTTCCAAGTGACTAAGATTGGTTGCATCAGAGACAGGTGCCGGGCTCGATAGATCATTGGTCTGACCCAGTACTTATGTTCTAAGGTAAAATGTCACTAAATTTAGCATCACCTAGTTCCATAGAATTTAGTGCTATTGGTGCCCAGTGTCCCTGCTACTTAATTTAGGTCCAATGTGCTAAAAACATAAGAAGTGCCATACTGGGTCAGACCAATGGTCCATCGAGCCCAGAACCTGTTTCTTACAGTGACTAATCTTGGTCGCTTGAAGGAAGTACCCAACATGTCACTATGAAATGATCCATTCCTGGTTGTTCACTCCCAGCTCCCGACAGTAAGAGGTTACATCCCCCAAACCTACCTGGCTAATAGCTGCTAATGGACCTATCCTCCAGCTACTTGTCCAACCCTTTCTTAAACCCAGCTATACTACTGGCCTTGACCACATCTTCTGGCAACATCTAGAACTTCTGGCCCTTAGTTCTAGTACTATTAGAGAGGGTACTCAAGCTGCATTGCAAGAGGTGGGATAGAAATGATGTTAAATCAATAAATAACTGTTCCCTATTAACGTGTTCTGCACCACTCATGATTTCATAAACTTCCATCATATCCCCTCTCAGTCATCTCTTCTCCAGGCTGGAGAGCCCTTAGATACATGAGCCCTGTCATAGCCACTATACTGAAACATCTCTGCTATGGATACAAGGGGAATAATGTAAATGAGGATTCCTCTGTAGTTAGCTGCACTAATAGTTTAATTAGAGCTGGGTGACTAATTCATAATGAATAATTTATCTGACAAATTTAGCCTCATTTCCTGCTTACAGAATATCCATGAGCAGATCACAATTTCCTTGAAGTTATTCATTATTAAAAATTATGTAATAAACCTTTTTTGGTGGAAAATATTTTAATTAAATCTATACATTGGTCTCCAAAATCCTGTACCAGGAGTTTCTGTTTGTGCTGTATTAGCTAATAGTGATTGGTAGATAAGTTATAGGCAATGGACTCTCTTATTGCATGAGGAAGGATACAAACATGTCCTGCACAAATACAGGGCATGCCCATGTAATATGTTGACTACCATGAATTTTCATGTGCACTTGGGAATATATTTTCTGTGAATGTCCTCACCAGTAAAACTTGCTTGCCTTAAATGCTCACAGAGAAATAACACAAAGAAGGGGCATAACCACAGCTAAGGGAAATTAGGGCTGAAATGAGATTTTGCCAAAACAGCAAATCCCGGTTCCCAATACTGTCTTTTTTGACTCGAGAACCTCTTGGTACTTTGTAATGTCTTGACTGACATTTTGGTTTTTTTATTTACTGACCTTCTGTTTGCCACTTTGCTGTTCATTTCAAATTCTGAGAGGTAATACTGATGCAATACCGCATTTCCTGAACTCCATTTTCCCTTATACTTCCTTGTCACTCAT
Source organism: Sphenodon punctatus (assembly GCA_003113815.1). Lineage (NCBI taxonomy): Eukaryota > Metazoa > Chordata > Lepidosauria > Sphenodontia > Sphenodontidae > Sphenodon > Sphenodon punctatus. Next base: position 609,518 of record QEPC01004085.1, read on the forward strand.
TGACTGGTATGTAAATTCCTTTACTAATCTGTAATTTGGTTGCGGATTGGTCAAAGCAATGAGAACAACACTGAACAACAATTCTGATTGGAGGCATTGGAGTGGAGGTTAAGGGACAGTGGTGGGGGGGAGCTAGGCGGTGGACTATTCGCACAGTGATTGGCTCAGAAATATGAAAACAATAAACCAGGGGTGGGGAATCTCAGGCCCGGGGGCCAAATGCGGCCAGCGGCAATTTTTTATGTGGTCCCTTTCCACGGCCTGGATCTGGCCCTTTCCAGTTCTTACCTCCAGTCACTGAAAAACTGAGCTCAAAGGAGGGAAGCAGAGGTGAGGACATGCAAACAAGGATAGAGGAGAGTTCTATGGTACAGATCCATGATTTGGATCCTCCTTTCCTGGAGTGCATCCCTTAAGCACCCCCGCCCCAACTTCTGTGCGGCCCTTGGAGCTTGTGCAAGCTTTCAAAGAGGCTCCTGGGGAGGGAAAAGATTCCCCCACCCCTGCAATAAACCCAGAAGTAATACAGTACCCTCAGCAATGCGGTAAGTGGCAAATAAATGGTACATGGTATATGGTAAAACTGTATGGTGAAAGTTGGTAAATCAGGATGGTATCTCGTGGTATTGTGAAAATCAAGAGATTGAATCAATATTGGGAAATGGTCTGGAAACTGATTCTGGTTTCCCAATATGGTGAAATTTCTCACAAGCAGCAATTTAGCTGCTCATTTCAGCCCTAGTTAAGTTTCCCAAGTGTCTTGATTTTCCTGTTGCTGTACTGAAGGAAAAAGAAGACAAAGCTCCTTCTGGATAGACTATATCCTGATATTCGTTTGAATGAAGGCTGTTACTGCTACTGGTGGCTCCACAAGCAGTAGCTTCTGTGTTCTGGTCCAGAACTTCCAGTCCATTGTGTCCTCTTGGAATGTGGAGCTGAGGCCACGTTCACATCTGATGGTGGCAGGGCTTGGAAACTGCCATGAGCCAAAGATGCGGCGGGGGTGAGGGGAGGGGGGATGCCAGAAATACTGCTGGTGTGAACGGTTTTACTCACAGATGACAGGGCTGGATTTTGAGCCCTGTCATCTGCAAGTAAAATCAGTGTGGAACCCTGACTTTAAGCCATAGTGTTTAAAGTCGGAAAGCACTGAGACCCATAGTAATGGATGGGCTTTTTACAGTAAGCTGTGCATCAGGGAGCAACAAAGGTCCCAGCTTAGTGGCGGACAACCTGACCCCACTTCCCCGATGCCCAGGAAGCCATGCTTTTTGAAATTAGAGTAAAATTCCATCTTCTAAACAAATGCTTGCACTGAGCAAATAATGTCATTTTAATAGGCATGGGCGAACAGATCGCGGTTCGTGTTTGGCCGTTCGGTTCGGCCGCGATCGGTTCGTGTGTTTGCGTTCGGCCGTTCGGTTCGGCCGCGTTCGGTTCGTGTGTTCGTGTTCGGTCGTTCGGTCGTACCTCGCATTCGTGTTCGGCCGTTCATGTGTCGGCCGTTCGTGTTCGGTTGTTCGGGCAGGTCGTACGTTCGTGTTCGG
>QEPC01004085.1:611913-638096 GCA_003113815.1 Sphenodon punctatus
CCCTCCACCCCTGGTGCCTGGAAGTCTGCTCCTAGCTGAGTCAAATGACTTCCCCCTCCCTGCTACATTTGGCCTTCCAGTGACCTGATAGAAGACCATGTTTTAGCCACCCGAACACAACCGAACGCGATTCGAATTGAACGAACTGTTCGGCCATTTCGTAGTTCGGTGTTTGGTTCCGTTCGGTGTGTTCGCCATTTTCGTCGTTCGGTGTTCAGTTCCGTTCGGTGTGTTCGCTATTTCGGTGTTCGGTGCGTTCGGTGCGTTCGTGTTCGTGTTCAGTTGCCCGAACAGGCCGAGTTCGGGCCGAACACCGAACTACCGAACCGCGTTCGCCCATCCCTACATTTTAAATAAAACCCACATTTTAAATAAATCCCTGCAGAGAAAACCTTGATCGTGGTATGATGCAGCCATCATTTTGGAACTCATGGGTTTTTAGGGCATTGTAGGGGTGATGGTGATAATATTCCCAGAGGATAGGTATAAGTATGAATGGGGAAACATTCCCAATACAGGAAATTGAGTGGGAAGGTATCTCTCATGCCCAACGCACTCCTTACATCAATGCCTATGAGGAACAGGGAGCCATAAGCCTTTGGATAATTGGAAACTCAGTTAATTGGTGTGCACATGCACAGGAATATGGTTTTTCCTTTGTAGGCACTATATTGTTTGTACTTTCTATTTCTCATTATATTCAACAGTTTCCATAGTTCTCTTTGAAATATCTTTAAGATGTGATTCAGCTCGCAAGGAAGCCTCAACTTCTGAAATGTATCACTCCTGCTGGATCTCTTACTATGAAATGAAGTCTACTTCTTACAGACTGTTTTAAAATTCACTTTTTAAAAAATGCAGTCTTTGAAATTCAGTTCATTTGTGGGGATAGGGTTGCTTTCATGAGGTGTTGATAGGCCCTTTCAAGGGCTATGATCTAAAGAAGAAGGTGCTAGGTTTTTGATCAGTCACTTTGTTTTTGGATTCGGCTCTTGAATTTATTCGCTTTATGCATTGTTTGGTTTTCTGCTCAGTTTTACTGTTTCTCTCTCTCTCTTTCTTCTTTAATAGTCAAACACCTGCCTCCTGCTTAGGGGTGGTGCAAGGATTTTGCAGTACTTTGAGGATACTTCAAGAGTGCAGGGAGGCAAAATGATTCTTTTCATAGTCCTTCTGCTTGCAATACCATACTTGGCAAATTTCTGTTTCACTTTAAAATGGTTTTGCATTTCCTTAAGGTACATAGGTGGAGGAGTCGGTATTGGAATACTAACTTGCATGGTGTAGCCATGGTTACCACCAAAATACAGTGAGTAATTGGTTGACCCAACCCACCTAGTGTTGAAAAAAAAATGTGGGTTGGTTATTCAGTGCTCTAAAGAAATTACCTGCAAATGACTGACTGGGGTTGCATCATGTCATCTCATTGGCATTCAGCACCATTACTGGAGCATAAATGAGAAAGAAAAAAATTACCCAAGATATGACAAGAGAAAGCTAAAAGGTGAACACTGAGAATTAACTGTGCTGTGGATTCTCATTCTCCATACTTCCGAGGGAAAATAGTTGGAAGAGTTGAAAAAGCTTCTGTGAGATGCAAGAAAACTGAGTATTCCCAGATGCCTATGTGCCTAGGTGGTATGTGCCTAGGTGGCTTGACGTGAGAAATACAAATATAAATAAACAAATAAAAGGGAAAGAAAATAGTTTTGATCTGAGCGACGACAATACAATGTACTCTACTGCTTCTTTGCCACGTTTATCTGTATTGATACAAAAGTGTATTTCCATGCCAATGCTGCTCTGTGAACTTAAGTGCCTGAATGAAATCTACTCACTGGAAGTATCTTCCTCAGAGACTCTAATTCAGGAAGGTTCTGAAGTAGCTGCCAGTGCCTAACTTTGTAGTTCTCGGTGGATTACCATTAATCTGTATTTCAAGGAATGTTCTTCATTTCAGACCAGCAGACCTCCATACATAGAACAGTTATGAGTTTTCTTAAGTACTAGAAAGATACAAACTATTTACACAGTAGCTTATTTTGTTATAGCAGCTTCAAAACTTCATAATGATATTAAACAGATGTTTTATATGTTTTTACATATTGGATATTATGGGGATTCATATTTTAGTACATATCAATAATTATTGTATGGTATAAGGACTAATGGTTTGTATTTTTAAATAAAGTAATCCTAAACCATACTATACAATAGACAGCTCCACAGTGTCCCTGCGTGGAAGGGCAACAGAGCAAGTAACCCAGTGAGGGCCAGTTGAAATCAGGTGCCTGGAAATTGGTCATGTGACCAAGGCTGGGATATAAGAGCAGGACCTTCCTACCTTGCTAGGGCATCACCAGGAAATCATCAGGGTGGAGAGAGGGCTTCACAGAGAATTAGCTGTAGGTAGGCGCTCCTTAGGACCGCTGAGCACCCACAGGAGATTGAAGAAAGGCAGGGAGCCATGAAGGAGACCCATCCCTCAGAACAGAGAACCAAGTAACATGGAATGGAAGGGGGCAAGCCTTGCTAAGGTGGAGGCAGGGAACACCTAGCCTGCAGAGGACTCAGGCAAAGTACTGGTGTCCCAGCCTGGCATAAAGAGTCTTGAGGAACCAGAGCAGTTCAGAGTGACAGGATCAGCATGACAGGGCTTGGAGGAATTGGGGAGCCAGAGGCTCAGGGTGACTCGGACAGATATTAGATGGCAGGGGAGCCAGAAGGCCAAAGGTCTAGGGACCCATTCTGGGTCAAGGATGGGACTTAAGGAAACAGGGAAACATCAAATTCTGCTAGCAAGACAGGCAGATTGTAGGAACCCAGCACAGTGCCAGAGGACTCGGGGAACCAGTTGTTAGGGCAATGACCTTAGTGCAAGAACTCTAAGAAGGGCCAATGGGGAGCATCAGCAGGAGCTAGGGATGTGCGAACAGAATGCGGTTCAGATGTTTGGACGTTCGGTTGTTTGGTTCGAAACCCAAGTTCGGGTTCGGTTTGTCGGAGTTCGGTTCGGCGAACATCCAAAAATAGTTCTATCGATAGGACTAGGAAAACCGGATCTTCCAGTATCCGATAATGCCGGTACTGGGCATACCGGCATTATCGGATTCAACCCAGTAATCTGGCCCATTTCCCGGATTCCCGGTACCGGATTTTTTTTTACATTGCGGCCATTCAAATGAATGGCTGCAAAGTTAAAAAAAAACCACAAAAAACCCACGTTTCCCTCCCCCTCCCAGGCTGTGTGGGTGGAAGGGGGGACACCCCCCACCCACCCTGGCCAGCCTGGATTTAAACAAAAAAATTCCCCTGAGTGTCCCCTACTGCGGCTCCGGGCCGCTGCCAGCAACCCAGAGCCAGCCCCACCAGCATCCGCGGCCGTCCCAGCAGCAGCCGGTAAGTATTAAGTAGTGTACTGTATGATCCCTGGGGTGGGGTGGGGTTTAACACCCCACCCCACCCCAGGGATCATACAGTACAGGTCTAATACTTACTGGCTGCTGCTGGGACGGCTGCTGGTGCTGGGCTGGCTCTGGGTTGCTGGCGGAGAGTCACTTAGGGGAAAAAAAAAAATTTAAATCCAGGCTGGGCAGGGTGGGTGGGGGGGGTCCCCCCTTCCACCCACGCAGCCTGGGAGGGGGAGGGGGAGGGAATTAATTTATTTCATTGATTTCAATGGGGACAACAGCGCCCCATTGAAATCAATGAAATAAATCCGGTACCGGTATACCGAATTTAATCCGGGAATCTGGTTTTTCGGAAACCAGAATCCGGTAAATCTGGTAGCCGGTAATTGCGCTGGGGTCCCACCATCGATTTTTTCCCCCTGGTATCGGTATCATTTGGCCCTGAAAGACCCCTGGTCTCCACCCCTGGTGCCAGGAAGTTTTCTCCTCAGCTGCCTCCCCCTTCCAGACACATTTTCCCCACCCAAAGTCACGTTTTTCCCTCCCCTGAATTCATCCGAACTTTTCCGAACTGTTCGACTGTTCGAACGTTCGGTTCGGACGTTCGGTTCAGTCATTCAAACAGGCTGAGTTCGGCCCGAACTCAGAACATCCAAACGGCGTTCGCAGATCCCTAGCAGGAGCCTGTTTCCTCAGTTGCCGTGGAGGAAAGGAACAACAAGGGATACTAGGAGGGAGCTACATGGAGGGATTAGAGACTCGGGGAGTGAGACACACTGGAGAACAAGGATCCCAGGGCAAAGCATAGATTGAATTTAAGATTGCTGTGCTGGTTTTCAGGACCCCAAACACTATAGGCCCTGGGTGTATTCAAGACCTTCTCCTAGAATCTCACCCTATGGTTATCTGCACTCGGAAGCCACTGCTGTTGTGTTTGGGGATCCCATCACTGTGCCTTACGCTGGCAGGTGATCAGGCCTTTGCTGTGGCAGGCCCCTTGGCGTGGAACTTGCTCCATCCCCTCACCTTTGAAAAGCACATGAAAACTTGTTTATTCCCCAGGTTCTTTTAGCATCTACTCCTGGTTCCTAGGGATGTGCGAACACAGTTTGGAAGTTCGGGGTTCGGCCTGAACTCAACCAGTTTAGACAGCGGAACAGAATGGCCAAACTGAATGCCTGAAGCCCCGAACAGTTCGGGTGCATTCGGATGAGTTTGGGTGGGAAAAACCTGGGTGGCAGGCCCAGGGAGGGGTGGAGGGCGGGGCGTCAGCTGAGGAAGGGTGGAGTGGCTTGGACTAGCAGCCAGCCTGCCTAATCACCATCCCTCTTTTCCTCAGACCACTGGCTTGGCAGTCTGCGATTGGCCACGGGTTAGGCTGCACAGAGCCAATGGGGCTTGTGGTAAGGCAGGCACAGCAAGTAACAGCTCTGCTTCTGTTGGACACAGACAGTGATTCGGACTTAGAGGAGGTATCCAGCATCATAAAATATTACCTGTCAGTCTCCTCACTTCAGAGGCAGCCAGCCACTCCAGTCCCAGGACCCACCATCAGGGTTCTGGGGCCTACATTACAGGCATGGGGGGCTGTCCATCCATGTTATCTAGAAGCTGCCATTGTAGTCCCAGGACCTACTGTCAGGGTTCTGGCGCCATCATTCCACTCAGAGAGAGCTGTCATTCCACAGCATCAAGAAACAGGCAAACACTCCAGCCCCAGGACCCACCCTCAGGGTTCTGGGGCCTACATTCCAGGCAGGGAAGAGACCCGGCCGGGGCTTGGTGGATGGCATGGCACCCATACGGGGTCGGGAATTGCAGGCTGGCATCCTACTTGTCAGATCTCAACCAACTCTTCTGTAAATTGGTCAAGTAGCCTTGCCGAGTGGTGATTCACGTGGTCAGCCAACCAGCCACCACCTGCCATGATGGTGACTATGATTGTAGTATAAATTTATTATAGGCATTAGCTACCGCTATGGCCAATTTAAAAAAGAAAAAAAACCCAGAATATACAACAAGGTACAAAATACAAGATAAATAACACTTATTATACATACATAAATAAATAGCCACAACCAACTATACATTAAATTATAAGGAACCTTAAGGGTTATCACCCTTTACTCCCAATCCCACAAAATTGACAATTAACCACAAATTTAAAAGAAATAATGGATAATAATATAACCAAAATGACCATTCCTGCCTATTGGTCTCAGCTCCCTCAAGACATCAACAAATTCCTATTGTCAAAACCTGCCTTACTGCATCATTCTGGGCTAGATCCCAGAGATAACAGTGAGAAGGGTCCTCAAATTACTAAAGTTTAATCGTGTGCATACCCTTTAATCTCTTTTCCCAACTCAAAATTACCATCTAGGACCAGGCCTCATCTACGGAGATCATCTTCACTGCAAAAAAAAGGCTTCTCATCATCTATCTTAGTCCCAGCCCACTCCTGCATGAAGCTAACCTATCTCTACCTCTACCGTTAATACTTCCTGACCACAGATCCCTACCTTCAGCATTAGCCATTGCGTTCCTTTGGGCCATAACTCGACTGCTAAACACCGCCACCATCAAGGTTAATTTAGATGCTCTATAGCTCAGACATAAACTGAGCCTATCCAACTGGGGGGAGATATCCCACGCCACCCTTAAAGCCACCAAGAGCTCTCTTCTATATCCCTCATACCGAGGGCAAACGAACAAAAAATGAGTATTAGAGTCAAGCTCTTGTAGAAGGCAGGACTTGCGAATTCTTTCCTGCCAAGGGATCCCATAGTATCGGTCGTCTAACATCGCCGAGGGGAATACCCCCATACGAAGGCGGGTAAAAGCCCGCCTTAATGTAAAGCTTGTCCAAGCCGTCAGGTAACTAGATTCCAAAGGGCAACCCCGAGGTGGATCATACAGGGGATTTACCCTTTGGGTCTGAAGCATTCCAGCATCAATCTGGATCTGCTGCTCCCCCAGTCTTTGTTTCAGATGGTGACTAGAAATGTAGAACCCAGCCAGCATAGAGCGAGCAGAACTGGAGGCCTGCCAGCCTGCAATGCCCGGCCAAGTAGGGGATGCTGGGCCAGCCACCGAGCCCCAAGTCTTCCTGGCCTCTGCTTCTGCTGCTGCTGGGTCTCAGATGGCCAGCCCTGGTGCCATGGGTACCCCCACAGGCCAAGCGTCGAGCCTGCCTGCCCAGGCAACCTGGGGTGCCAAGTGCCAAGCCTTCCTGGTCTCTGCTGCTGCTGCTAGGTCTCTGATGGCCTACCATGTTGCCACGGGCACCCCCAGGGGCCAAGTGCTGAGCCTACCTGCCCGGTCAACACGGGGTGTCAAGCGCCAAGCCTTCCCGGTCTCTGCTGCTGCTAGGTCTCTGATGGCCTGCCATGCTGCCATGGGCATCCCTGGGAGTGCTCCACAAGCCTCCCAGTGGGTCCGAACTCCGCTGAAGCTTCGGCAGGACCAAACTCCGCCAGACCAAACCCCCGAACCTGAACTAGGTTTTCGGGCCGAACAGTCGAACATCCAAACCCCATTCTGTTCGCACATCCCTACTGGTTCCCCTTATGTATTCTGTCCTTCCTCTTTACCTTCCCCATTCTAATTGTTGTTAAATAGATTTTATATTGTTTTATAGTATATTATGGTTTGTGATGTGCTTGTGTGGTACTATAATAATACTGTTTTTACACATTACCTCTGTTAATGCAACCCCAAAATAGCATTTCCGTCACTACCATGTTCCATTGCTGACTCATATTAATTATGTCACCTATTAACCCCCATATCCTTTCCTAAAGTGCTGCAGCCCAGCTAGTCATCTCCCATCTTGTATTTGTGCTTTTGATTTTTCTCTCCTTTTGTGTAATAGTTTACATTCATCCTTATTGAATTTTGTCTTTTAATTTCCAGCCCAATTTATCAAGTTCAGTGTTTGCACTCCCCTCCCAACTTTGTGTTATCAGCAAATTTGATAACCATGGACAAACTATTGATGAAAGAATTAAACAGCACTGGACACAGGACAGACCAGTGGGTAACTCCACTTGTTGCATTTTTCCATTCTGACAATAAGAACATAAGAAGTGCCATACTGGGTCAGACCAATGGTCCATCAAACCCAGCATCCTGTCTCGGACAGTGGCTAATCACGGGGGCCTGGGAGAAGCACCCAACAGGTCACCATGCTGTCCATTCCCTGTGGGCCATCCTCAGGTTCCTGACAGTAAAGGGTTTTGTTCCCCAATCCTATCTTCCAGAAACTTGTCCAAACCTCTTTTGAACTCTGCTATACTGCTGGCCTTGATCACCTCCTCTGGCAGTAAATTCCACAACCTAATTGTACGCTGAGTGAAAAAATACTTTCTTTTGTTTGTTTTTACTCTGTCACCTGTGAGTTTCATGGAGTGTCCCCTAATTTTAGTACTAGTTGAGAGGGTAACCATTCCCTGTTTAGAAGTTCCACATCACTCATGATTTTATAGACCTCTATCATATCTCCTCTCAGCCGTCTCTTTTCCAAGCTGAAGAGCCCCAGCCTATCAAACCTCTCCTCATACAGGTGCTGTTCCATACCCTTGATCATTTTTGTTGCCCTTCTCTGTACCTTTTCTAGTTCCGCTATGTCTTTTTTGAGATGGAGCCACCAGAACTGCACACAATATTCAAGGTGCGGTTGCACCATTGATTTGTATAGAGGCATTATCACATCCTCAGTTGTATTCTCTATTCCCTTGAGAATAATTCCTAACATTCTGTTTGCTTTTCTGACCACTGCAGCACACTGGGCAGAGGATTTCAGTGTATTATCCACAATCACTCCCAGATCCTTTTCCTGAGTGGTAACTCCTAGCTTAGAACCCAGCACTGTGTATTCATAATTTGGGTTATTTTTCCCCATGTGCATCACTTTGCACTTGTCCACATTAAATCTCATCTGCCATTTAGATGCCCAGGCACCCAGTCTTGTAAGATCTTGCTGCAGCTCCTCACAGGGTAATTTCAGATGCGACAGGCCCTTCGGCCCGCCATGCTGAACCACGGTCCGGGATCCGTTTTGGATCCCGGACAGGAATCTGCCCAGCCATCCTTTAGGCATGCTGGCAGATTCCTACAGGGGATCAGGGAGGGGCCGGGGCTGTGAGGTGCAACGTGCAGCTGCACAGCCCCGCCCCCCCCGCGCTCCCCTGGCTGCCTGCCCTCCGAGAGACAGGCGGGTGCAGCAGCCAATCCAGCAGCTGCGCCCGCTTCCGCATCATGGTCTGGGCCCTGATCCACATTCAGCCAAAGTAACAGATGTTACTTTTGGCCGATTCCGGATCGTGGTCTAGCTAACCACGATTCTGGACCTCCGGGCGGCAGAGGTCCAGAATCGTGGTCAAAATGATTCCCGCCAGAGGTTCATCGTGGTGGACATCTGGAAGAAATCATTTAGACGTTACGGGACTTTTGGTCACCACAGGGGATTCACTGTGGTTGACCGTGGTCTCGTAACGTCTGAAATTACCCTTGTCTGCTCGTGTTCTGACTACTCTGAATAACTTGGTGTCCTCTGCAAATTTGATCACATCACTCTTAACACCCTTTTCCANTCCCCCAGTCTTTGTTTCAGATGGTGACTAGAAATGTAGAACCCAGCCAGCATAGAGCGAGCAGAACTGGAGGCCTGCCAGCCTGCAATGCCCGGCCAAGTAGGGGATGCTGGGCCAGCCACCGAGCCCCAAGTCTTCCTGGCCTCTGCTTCTGCTGCTGCTGGGTCTCAGATGGCCAGCCCTGGTGCCATGGGTACCCCCACAGGCCAAGCGTCGAGCCTGCCTGCCCAGGCAACCTGGGGTGCCAAGTGCCAAGCCTTCCTGGTCTCTGCTGCTGCTGCTAGGTCTCTGATGGCCTACCATGTTGCCACGGGCACCCCCAGGGGCCAAGTGCTGAGCCTACCTGCCCGGTCAACACGGGGTGTCAAGCGCCAAGCCTTCCCGGTCTCTGCTGCTGCTAGGTCTCTGATGGCCTGCCATGCTGCCATGGGCATCCCTGGGAGTGCTCCACAAGCCTCCCAGTGGGTCCGAACTCCGCTGAAGCTTCGGCAGGACCAAACTCCGCCAGACCAAACCCCCGAACCTGAACTAGGTTTTCGGGCCGAACAGTCGAACATCCAAACCCCATTCTGTTCGCACATCCCTACTGGTTCCCCTTATGTATTCTGTCCTTCCTCTTTACCTTCCCCATTCTAATTGTTGTTAAATAGATTTTATATTGTTTTATAGTATATTATGGTTTGTGATGTGCTTGTGTGGTACTATAATAATACTGTTTTTACACATTACCTCTGTTAATGCAACCCCAAAATAGCATTTCCGTCACTACCATGTTCCATTGCTGACTCATATTAATTATGTCACCTATTAACCCCCATATCCTTTCCTAAAGTGCTGCAGCCCAGCTAGTCATCTCCCATCTTGTATTTGTGCTTTTGATTTTTCTCTCCTTTTGTGTAATAGTTTACATTCATCCTTATTGAATTTTGTCTTTTAATTTCCAGCCCAATTTATCAAGTTCAGTGTTTGCACTCCCCTCCCAACTTTGTGTTATCAGCAAATTTGATAACCATGGACAAACTATTGATGAAAGAATTAAACAGCACTGGACACAGGACAGACCAGTGGGTAACTCCACTTGTTGCATTTTTCCATTCTGACAATAAGAACATAAGAAGTGCCATACTGGGTCAGACCAATGGTCCATCAAACCCAGCATCCTGTCTCGGACAGTGGCTAATCACGGGGGCCTGGGAGAAGCACCCAACAGGTCACCATGCTGTCCATTCCCTGTGGGCCATCCTCAGGTTCCTGACAGTAAAGGGTTTTGTTCCCCAATCCTATCTTCCAGAAACTTGTCCAAACCTCTTTTGAACTCTGCTATACTGCTGGCCTTGATCACCTCCTCTGGCAGTAAATTCCACAACCTAATTGTACGCTGAGTGAAAAAATACTTTCTTTTGTTTGTTTTTACTCTGTCACCTGTGAGTTTCATGGAGTGTCCCCTAATTTTAGTACTAGTTGAGAGGGTAACCATTCCCTGTTTAGAAGTTCCACATCACTCATGATTTTATAGACCTCTATCATATCTCCTCTCAGCCGTCTCTTTTCCAAGCTGAAGAGCCCCAGCCTATCAAACCTCTCCTCATACAGGTGCTGTTCCATACCCTTGATCATTTTTGTTGCCCTTCTCTGTACCTTTTCTAGTTCCGCTATGTCTTTTTTGAGATGGAGCCACCAGAACTGCACACAATATTCAAGGTGCGGTTGCACCATTGATTTGTATAGAGGCATTATCACATCCTCAGTTGTATTCTCTATTCCCTTGAGAATAATTCCTAACATTCTGTTTGCTTTTCTGACCACTGCAGCACACTGGGCAGAGGATTTCAGTGTATTATCCACAATCACTCCCAGATCCTTTTCCTGAGTGGTAACTCCTAGCTTAGAACCCAGCACTGTGTATTCATAATTTGGGTTATTTTTCCCCATGTGCATCACTTTGCACTTGTCCACATTAAATCTCATCTGCCATTTAGATGCCCAGGCACCCAGTCTTGTAAGATCTTGCTGCAGCTCCTCACAGGGTAATTTCAGATGCGACAGGCCCTTCGGCCCGCCATGCTGAACCACGGTCCGGGATCCGTTTTGGATCCCGGACAGGAATCTGCCCAGCCATCCTTTAGGCATGCTGGCAGATTCCTACAGGGGATCAGGGAGGGGCCGGGGCTGTGAGGTGCAACGTGCAGCTGCACAGCCCCGCCCCCCCCGCGCTCCCCTGGCTGCCTGCCCTCCGAGAGACAGGCGGGTGCAGCAGCCAATCCAGCAGCTGCGCCCGCTTCCGCATCATGGTCTGGGCCCTGATCCACATTCAGCCAAAGTAACAGATGTTACTTTTGGCCGATTCCGGATCGTGGTCTAGCTAACCACGATTCTGGACCTCCGGGCGGCAGAGGTCCAGAATCGTGGTCAAAATGATTCCCGCCAGAGGTTCATCGTGGTGGACATCTGGAAGAAATCATTTAGACGTTACGGGACTTTTGGTCACCACAGGGGATTCACTGTGGTTGACCGTGGTCTCGTAACGTCTGAAATTACCCTTGTCTGCTCGTGTTCTGACTACTCTGAATAACTTGGTGTCCTCTGCAAATTTGATCACATCACTCTTAACACCCTTTTCCAGATCATTAATAAATACACTAAAAAGAACTGGTCCCAGTACAGATCCTTGGGGCACACCACATTTTACATTCCTCCATTGTGAAAACTGGCCATTTAGTCCCACTCTTTGCTTCCTATCCTTTAACCAGTTACCAATCCATAGAAAAACACTACCTCCTATCCCATGACTTTTTAATTTTTTCAAGAGTTGTTTAAGTGGGACCTTATGAAAAGCTTTCTGGAAATCTAGGTACACTATATCTGCTGGGTCTCCTCTGTCCATTGAGTATGAACCATTGAATACTACTCTGTGGGTATGACGTTGACTATGTATCCAGTTGGCCACCCATGTAAAAGTTCAATCTAGAACACCAATTCATGGTCATAACTGAGTAGAGCTTCAACTCAATAGCATTTAATACTGATTTTTAAAAGAAATATGATTTTTACGTGATATTCTTTTGCTCAGAAAACAAAGAGCAAACTTCTGCGTGAGCAGTACATAGACTGAATTGTATTGATGTTGACAAGACAGATGTCTTTGTACCACGAATCTTAAGGGAGTTATGATTATGAGCAATAAAATAGAATTGGGGGGGGTGAAATTCTTTAAAAGGGGGAGGGGAAATTTAGGGTGAAATCTTTGTTGTGATTCTTGTATTTAGCCCACATTGAACGCCGTTTTCACACAGTGCTGCTGGTTGGAGGGATGGATGTGTGCCAGCAGTGAGTGACGGTTGGTGTGCTCCCTTTCCCATGGGTGCATACCCATCCCCCACCTACCACCGTGGCGTGTGCATGGACACCCCACCTCATGCCACACACCTGGGGGGCATCCATGTGAAAAAGGCTGAAGTCAAGAGAAATTTAAGACCAAGGGTAGAATGTCCCCTCCCCAGTAATACACATATCTTAATAGGATTCATGCTTTAGATACTGAAGTTGTCCTCCAGTTGCCTTGTACTTTTTCTGTTTTATATTCCAATATCATTTATTACCTATTCTGCTAACTAGTTTTAGATATGTGGGGAAACAACTGAACTCAGATCAAAAAGAATATTTCTCCTACACCAATTCATAAGACTTAAAAGTCAAGTCTTGTACAAAATAGTTTCTTTGAACATGATGATCTTTACTTATTTGGGATTAATATAAAGGGCTGGAGCTGAGTCCTGTTGATATGAGAGTTACTTTTGATTACTGTTGCTTAAATTGCAATGACATTTCCTCTAGTTCCAGCTCCAAGGACACAAACCTGCTTCTTGGATGGAGTTATAGGTTCTGTGTGTAGAAAAATAATAATAATAATACAAACATGGGAGATCAATGAAAGCTAAATCAGGAAGATCTGCTTAGTGCAATAGGTTAATGAACTAGCTCTGGACTTTTCAAAAAATAAATTCACAGCTAGCCTTGGTCACAAATTAAACAAATGTAGCAGTTTCAAACCAGTTTCTAATGGTAGTTTTTACAATTTAAAATAGACATGACACAGAAGAGGGGTAGCAACTAGCGAGAATGCCATCTGCTAAAGAATTTCACAGTTAAGTTTCTAACACTAGTTTTAATTTTGCTGTCATATCCCAACCATTATTATTCAGTGAATCACTTTCAACCAATAATGAAAATGATTTAACTTTTCAGACAAGATGAGACACGACTCTAAATATTAGTAAGATCTAGAATGTAAGACAGGATTTCAGTGCATGACATCATGTCTGACCATGCATAAGATCAGAAGAAATGCTAGTCTGAGTCAGTCCAATGGTCCATCTGCCCCAGTATCTTGTTCCTTATGGTGCCCAGTACCAGATACTTCATGGGCAGAATAGAAGGCATATATATATGTAGCGTTCCATCCCATGGTTTGCTCACTGTTTCCAGCAAGCAGACATGGAGGGACACCCAAGCATGAAGTAGCATACCCATAACCATCCTAAGGTTCCAATTACTGCTGTTCCAAGAGTGACACGATGAAATACCAATCAAGCAGAGGCACTACTGCACTCTTGAGACAAAGATGTTAAAATTTAAAAAGCTATGCATCTGGTTTTCCCAAAGGCAATCAGAGGGGCAAATCCACCACAGAAAACTGGTGTCCTCAATAGCTCAAGAGACAGCTATAAATAAACCATGTCATTCTCTTCAGGATTTTAAGGCTATGTTGACAAACAAGTCCCCCCAATCTGGTGGCTGAGCCATGGTCAGCACCTGAGGCCGCACCCAGCCCTTAGGCGCGCTGCACAACTGTGCGCATCTACAGCACTGCCGTCAGCAGCAGCCTCAATATCAGGGCAGAGGTTGGAGGTTTAGCAGCATCTTGTGGTGGTTTCTGGGGCAACCAATCAACAGCCCAGCAGGGCCAGTCAGTACAGCCCTGACTACGGGAATAGGCAGGCTAAAAATAAAAATACAAAAGCAAATAAAAAGTAAAGCAGCTCACAGCCCTGGGGGTGGGGGGTGGGTTCTCCAGCGGGGAGCGGCTCTGACTCAGTTCCAGCCGCCCAGGTCACTCTCCTGCACCTGTTGCTCACAGCTTCATAAGCATCTTAGGTAACAGCCATTGGTGGATCAATCCTCCATGAATTTATTTATTTATTTTAAGAATTTTATACCCCTCCCCTCCTGCCACAGGCAGCCCGGGGCAGCTAACACCACCAATACAAATACAAATATAAAATATCATAAAACAAATTAAAACATCCTACAATAACAACAACAACAACAACAACAACAATGGTAAAAAAGGAACAAAAACCCACCCCACCCCTCACCAGTCTCCCAACCCACCCGTACCCCTCTCCCTCGCCAAACACCTGACAGAACAGCCAGGTCTGACAGTTCCTATGAAAGACTGGGAGGTCCGGGGCCAGACGGGCCCCACCAGGAGGGAGTTCCAAAGGTGTGGTGCGGCCACCGAGAACACCCTATTCTGCATGACTCCCTGGAGAACCCGGGGGACCTCCAATAAGGTGCCCCTGGAGTCCAGACAACCACAGAGGCTGATGTAGAACCTGGGGAGTGAGACGATCTCCCATATAGGTAGGGCCCAGGCCGTGTAAGGATTTATAAGTCAAAACCAACACTTTGAATCGAGCCCGGAAAACTATTGGCAGCCAGTACAGAGATCGGAGCAATGGTGTAATGTGCTCCCAGTGGCCTAGTCCCACCAAGAGCCGGGCCACTGCATTCTGCACTACCTGCAGCATTCTGCACTACCTGCAGCATTTTAAATTGTAAAAACTACCATTAGAAACTGGTTTGAAACTGCTACATTTGTTTAATTTGCCATCACCATAGGTAGCCCCACGTAGAGCGCATTACAGTAGTCTAGCCAAGAGGTAATAAAAGCATGGATAATCGTGGCCAGATCAGGAACTGAAACCAACGGCCGAAGCCACCGCACCAGATGTAACTGGCAGAAGGCATTCCTCACCACAGCCTCCACCTGGAAATCCAGGTGGAGCTGCACATCGAAGAGCACCCCTAGGTTCTGTACCTGGAAAGTCAGCAGAGGACAGATCCCATCAACCGAAAGAGCTGTTACTTCCATGACTTACCCACTAACATCACCTCCGTCTTGTCAGGATTCAGTCGCAGTCGGTTAACCCTCATCCAATCCCCCACAGATGCCAAACACCAGGTAAGCACCAAGACAGCCGAGCTTAGGTCGGTTAAAAACGAGAGATACAGTTGGGTGTCATCCGCATACTGATAACACTTCACCTTGAACCCTCTAATCAACTCGCCAAGCGGCTGCATATACACGTTGAACAGGAGAGGGGACAAAACAGAACCCTGCACAACCCCACATGAGAGGTCTCGGTAGGATGAAAAACAGTCACCGAGCACCACCCGCTGAGTTCTCCTGGTCAGGAATGAGTGGAACCATTCAAGAACGATCCCACCCACCCCAGCACTGTCCGGCAGGTGCACCACCAACATCTCATGGTCAACAGTATGGTGTGAGGGCTGGTCAGTCTGGCCTCTCTTCGCCTGGATGGGAACTTGTCCCAGGCCCGCTGGGAGGAGTTTGCCATCTACTCTGCAGACAAGATCGCTCAGATCCAGAGTAATTTTGACACCGAGTTGCATGCAGTAGGTGAGGAGCATGAGGTTATGGAGGCACCATCTGGTTGATCTTTCTGGGAGGAGTTTCAGGAAGTGACGCCATCCGATGCAGTGGATGTCTTGGGGTCTGTTCAAGCCACAAGTTGTGAATTAGATCCGTGCCTGTCCTGGTTGGTGAAAGCCTCCAGGGAGATATTGGGGTCAGTTCTGGCGAGGGTGGTTAACACGTCCCTTCGGTAGGGGAGGTTGTCGCCTCAAGGAGGCTGTGGTGCACCCTCTGCTGAAGAAGCCTTCACTGGATGTGGACGCACTCACCAGCTACCATCCTGTCTCTAATTTTCCCTTTTTAGGGAAGGTTATTGAACGGACAGTGGCTCTGCAGCTCCAAGCGCATCTGGACTGTATCAGTTTCCTTGACCCTTTTCAGTCTGGGTTCCGTCCCGGCTACGGTACTGAGACAGCAATGGTGGCTTTGGTGGACGATCTCTGCTGGGAGATGGATGCAGGATGTTTTACGTTCTTGATCCTGCTAGATCTCTCAGCCGCTTTGACACCGTGGACCATGGGCTGCTGCTGAGACAGCTGTGAGACCTGGGGGGCCAGAACATGACTGTCCTTGGGTGGTTCCGCTCATTCCTCTCAGGGAGAAGCCAGTGGGTGGTGCTGGGGGCTAAAACATCGAGCTCCCCGGCTTTGACCTGTGGCGTTCCGCAGTGTTCGATCTGGTCTCCACTTTTGTTTAATGTGTATATGCAGCCCCTGGGAGAGATCATGAGAGGGTTCAAGGTGCAATGTCACCAATATGCTGATGATACTCAGTTGTACCTCTCATTTTCAACCGACCCAGGCCCTGCCGTCTCATTGCTTTCTCAGTGTTTGGAGGCTGTGGCAGATTGGATACAGCAGAGCAAACTGAAACTCAATCCTGATAAGACGGAGGTGATGGTGGTCGGTAGGGTAAGGGAGGTGCTGGTTCCTCTAGTGGAGGGGGGGGGTCTGCCCAACAGGTTCGAAGTCTGGAGGTGGTTTTGGATCCGGGCCTCCGTCTGGATCGGCAGGTGGAGGCGGTGGCTAAATCCACCTTCCGCCAGTTGTATCTAGTACAGAGGCTGCGCCCATACATTTCCGGGCCCGACCTGGCCACTCTTATTCATGCCTTCATCGCGTCAAGGCTAGACTACTGTAATGCGCTCTACGTGGGGCTTCCCTTGATTCTGGTTCGGAGGCTACAGCTGCTGCAGAATGCAGTGGCCCGTCTCCTCACAGGGACAAGGCGACAGGAGTATATAACACCTGTGCTCTGCACTCTTCACTGGCTGCCTATAGCGTACCAAGCCAGATTCATGGTGTTGATCTATAAAGCCCTACACGGTCTGGGCCTCTCATACCTTGGGGACCGCCTCCCCTTTCATGCCTCAGGGCGATCCCTGCGGTCTGCCAGGGGCGCCTTCTTGGAAGTCCCCTGTGTTAAATGGGGGGCCACAATGGAGAGGGTGTTCTCGGTGGCCAGGCCATGACTTTGGAACTCCCTCCCAGAGGAAACTCACCTGTCCCCGGGTCTGATGGCTTTTTGTCCAGCCTGTAAGACCTGGCTGTTTACCCAGGCCTTCAGTGGGGAGGGGGTGAGGGTAGGGTGGGGGGTGAGGGATGTATAGTAAATGTCGTGGGGGAATCCTTTTTTAATTTTTTACTTGATGATGTTTTTATGAGTTTTATCGTTGTTTTATTTGTTGTGAGCCACCCTGGGATGCCTAGGCATGAGAGGGCGGCCAATAAATGTAAATAAATAAATAAATAAACGGTATCAAATGCTGCTGAAAGATCTAACCCAGTTATACTATTGATCTTCACAATGCTCCATGGCAATGGGTGTAACTGACAGATGGAAGCTCCAGGGGTGCCCATGGATGTCCCCGTCACCCCCAGGCTGACCGGTCCATTTAAAGAGTGCCCAGATTATGTGCACCCCAGAACAGGCTGGGACTTCTCCAGGGCGGGTACCACAGCACAGCATCTTCCAGAACATCCAGGAACACGCTGTGCAGAGTGGGCCAGTCAAACCTGGGGAAACAGCTGAACATGGCACTGCTGCCTGTCTGTTGGGGGGCGCGGGGGAGAAATCCATGATGCAGCTCTGTGCCTGTCTGTCCATTATCCCATTCAGCACCATTATATTTATATTTATTGGCTGCCCCCTCATGCCTATGGCATCCCGGGGCAGCTCACAACAAAGTAAAAGAACAATAAAAACATCATCACAATAAATAATTAAAACCCCACCCCCACCCCAAAATTCGAACAGCCAGGTCTTACAGGCTCAGCGAAAAGCCATCAGACCTGGGGACAGGTGAGCTTCCTATGGGAGGGAGTTCCAGAGTCACGGACCAGCCACTGAGAACACCCTCTCCATTGTGGCCCCCCGTTTAACACGGGGGACTTCCAGGAAGGCTCCCCCGGAAGACCGCAGGCATCTTCATGAGGCGCGAAAGGGGAGGCGGTCTCCAAGGTATGAGGGGCCCAGACCATATAGGGCTTTATAGATCAACACCAACACCTTGAATCTGGCTCGGTACTCTATAGGCAGCCAGTGTAGAGTGCGGAGCACAGATGTTATATGCTCCTGCCGCCTCGTCCTTACAGAATGCGGCAGCCCGTCTCGTTACACCAACTGCAGCCTCCGAACCAGAACCAAGGGAAGCCCCACGTAGAGCGCGTTGCAGTAGTCTAGCCTCGAGGTGATGAAGGCGTAAATAAGGGTGGCCAGGTCAGGCCCGGAAATGTATGAGCGCAGCCTCCGTACCAGATACAGCTGGCGAAAGGCAGCTTTAGCCACCGCCTCCACCTGCCAATCCAGATGGAGGCCTGGATCCAAAACCACCCCTAGACTCTGAACCTGCTGGGCTACAGCAGGGCAGACCACCCCCACCAGAGGGGCCATCACCTCCCTCACTCTACCCACCACCATCACCTCTGTCTTATCAGGATTGAGCTTCAGTTTGCTCTGCCGCATCCAATCTGCCACAGCCTCCAAACATTGGGAAAGCAATGAGACAGCAGGGCCTGAGTCGGTCGAAAATGAGAGGTATAGCTGAGTATCATCAGCATATTGGTGACATTGCACCCCGAACCCTCTCACGATTTCCCCCAGGGGCTGCATATACACATTAAACAGAAGCGGAGACAGGATCGAACCCTGCGGAACGCCGCAGGTCAGAGCCCGGGGGCATGTTATTTCAGCTCCCAGCACCACCCGCTAGCTTCTCCCCAAGAGGAATGAGCGGAACCACCCAAGGACAGTCCCATCCAGACCCCCCATCTCAGCAGCAACCCATGGTCCACAGTGTCAAAAGCGGCTGAGAGATCTAGCAGGATCAAGAATGTAGAACATCCTGCATCCATCTCCCAGTGGGAGATCATCCACCAAAGCCACCATCGCTGTCTCAGTGCCATAGCTGGGGCGGAACCCAGCTTGAAAAGGGTCAAGGAAACCGATACGGTCCAGATGCACCTGGAGCTGCAGAGTCACTCCTCGTTCAATAACCTTCGCTAAAAAGGGAAGATTAGAAACAGGACGGTAACTGGCGAGTGCGTCTACATCCAGTGAAGACTTCTTCAGCAGGGGACGCACCACAGCCTCCTTGAGACTGGGCGACAGCCTCCCCTGCCGAAGGGACGTGTTAACCACCCTCGCCAGAACCGCCCTCAATATCTCCCTGGAAGCTTTTACCAACCAGGGTGGGCACGGATCTAATTTCACAACTTGTGGTTCAAACAGATCCCAAGACGTCCACCGCGTCGGCCGGTGTCACTTCCTGAAACTCCTCCCAGAAAGATCGACCAGATGGTGCCTCCATAACCTCAAGCTCCTCATCTACTGCATCCAACCCGGTGTCGAAATTACTCTGGATCTGAGCGATCTTGTCTGCAAAGTAGATGGCCAACTCCTCAGAGTGGGCCTGGGACAAGTCCCCGTCCAGGCGGAGGGAGGCAAGACTGACCAGTCCCCGCACCACCTGGAACAGCTCTGCTGGACGCGACTTTGCAGATTCTATGAGGGCAGCAAAGATTTCCTTCTTTGCTGTCCGCACAACCTCAACATAGGACCGCAAATGGGTCCTCTGGAGAAATCGATCAGATTCAGAGCGAGTCCGATGCCAGCATCGTTCTAGTCTCCTGCCTACCCGCTTCATACACTGCAGCCCCTCGGTAAACCACAGGGCCCTGTGGCGATGAAACAGGGGCAGGGGATGTCTTGGAGCCACCCTGTCGATGGCCTCCCCCAGCAAGGTGTTCCAATGCTGTACCAGCACATTGACAGAGTGGCCATCAGGGTCCAGGGGTAACTCCCTCAGAGCCTCCTGGAACCGTTGCAGTTCCATCAGCCTCCAAGGATGGACCAACCTAACTGGTCCATTCCCCTTCTGGAGGGGGTGCGGTAGGAAGCTGGTCTGCAGGAGATATTGTTCCATCCATGACAAGGGCACAGATCTCACATCCCCCACTAACGGATCACTCACCTCAAGGCCAGAGCAGAAGACCAGGTCAAGGATATGTCTCCCCGCATGAGTCGGGCAATTGACCACTTGGGACAAGTCTATGGTTGCCATGGCAGCCATGAACTCCTGCTCCGCTCCTACAAGGCCGGCATTGACACGAGCGTTGAAGTCCCCAAGGACCATGGTCCTGGGGGAGTCCAATACTACCTCCGAGGCCAGCTCTGCTAGAGTGGCAAGGGATACCGCCGGACAGGAAGGGACCCGGTATACCAGCAACACCCCAAGCTTGCCCCCAGCCAAATCAAACACCATGTGGAGGGCCTCCACACCTGGGGTCATGGGTGCCAGCCTAGAGCATCGGGTGAACAACTCTATGGTCCAGCCTGCAGCCCACCAGTCCATCTGATGTGGACCCAGGCTGGTAACTGGAAGTCACAGGAGTAGGCCCCTGAAGCATCAGGCAGGCACCCCATCCATCTAAAAACACCCAATGAGTTTCACAGGTTAATTGTGTGTTGTGTTGTGTACACAGTATTGACTTTAATCTAAAGGAAGGACATTCATCTAGACACCTGTGACCTGACCCAAGCCCACCAGAAGCCACACTGGCCCCGCTTGGCTCAGGCTGGCCTTGGCTCCCCACTTGTGGGAGGACCAGTTCCCACAGAGCTCTGTGGCATCGCAGCGATCCATGCAAGGCATGGACACATTGGAAAAGAGTGAACACCGTAGTCCCTCCCCTTAAAGCACATTGTGATGTCACTATGCTGTACGGAAGGATGGGGCTACCACCTACATCTGACCCAGTTGCAGAAGAGGCTAACTGCCTTGGTTAGACCCAATGCAGTCAGGCTCGGGACCATATTTCAGGTCTGAGCAGGACTCTGCATTCATCATTGTGGAGAACTGGGCCTATCTAAAGGAATTCAATTTACTATTCATGTTTACTTCTTGATAATTTACACAGCATAATAGCTGATATAGGTCAATCTTTTGAGCATGTATTTTGATGCATTCAAATAGAAAAGGTCCAGTAAGTTGGACCAATGTGATGGCTAGTCCACTCAACTAAAGTCAAAATCAGGCTTAGCATAAACTGATGACCTACAACCCATATTAATTGCATATCCCCTTTGGTGCCAATGGGAAAAATGCAGTGAATAGGAGTCCCTGCTATTAATAATGTGGTTATCAAGTTTAGACCAGCTCATTCCCTGGACAGCCCTTGACAAGACAAAGGAAAGAGTTCTAAAGGACATCTTGAAAATATAATCCATTTTAAGGCTTTATTAACTTTGAATGTTCCGGACTGCTGCTGATTAAACATCTGGTGGGCAGTGTTTACTTTAGACAGATGGGCCACCTGGGGGTGAAGTGTGCTGACGCATCCTGTCCATGTAAAAACACCCAACATGGGTTTTTGTATGGTTGCCCCCCACACTTAGCAACCCAATCACATACTAATGCCTAACAAACAGCTGTTGAGTGTTGAACTAATGGGCAATATACAAACAAAGTCCTTTCTAGATGCGGAGTTAAAAGGCACAACCAGCTATTGCTTCTGTAGCTCAAGTGGAAGAGGTTGAACAAGGAAATGTAAAAGTCTGGCCTTCAATTCTGCTGTATGTAAGGTACTACCAGATCTATGTGTCTTATTTTGACTTTAAAATTTGCTCTTTAAAACTTTGTTTAAAACAGGGATGAGTTTTGAGGGGCCTGGCAATGAGTTCGTTTGTGCTCAAGGAGGTAGAGCTGTCCATCTTCAGTTTCACCTGGTGTATTTCAGATAGGTGGGCTGGTGGTTACCTCAGTTGGTCAGAGGTAAGGTGGCGAGCTCAATCCCTAGGCTGGCCACTTGTAAAGAGTGCTAAAAGGGAGTGCTCTTCTTCTGGCCAAGTATGGAATTTCTTACGGTGTTTTTAGACAAGCGCCTCCCCACCCATTACCCACCCATCATGCATGTTGCAGGACCCCTTTGCAGCCGTGCAACATGGACCCCTTATAAATGGGCTGCAGCTGTCGGAGCGGTCGGTGTGTGCACCGCAGCATGGGTGATGTGGGTGGGCCAGTGCACACTGATTTCCCTCACATCTCCCCACTTCCCCCCACATCCCCATGCATGGAGCAACTGCCGTTTTGGCTAATTGATCCATGCGTGGGTGATGGATGGAGGTGGGTGGGCATGTGTATTTTGCAGGAGCATGCACACCCACCCACCTACTACGGCATTCACACTGGAGGCACCTACTCAAGCCCACTATGTGGGCATGCGTGGGTGCATCACGTTTGAAAAGGACCATGTGTAATGGGTGGGGAGGTGCTTGTCTAAAAACACCCTTATATTCTTATATGGCTATTAGTCAAGTACTTTGGGGGATGACACCTCAGATTGTCAGAGGCTGGAAGCTAATATCAGGGAATGAATCATGCAACTTAAACTGACCACTGTCAGAGACAGGATGCTGGGCTAGATGGACCATTGGTCTGGCCCGGTCTTGTACTTTTTATGTACTTACTACTTACTTCATTCTTGGTAGAATAATTTCAGTGATATGTAGCTTTAAACTTACTTAGAGGATCCATCCTCTAAGGGTTTTCTTTATGCTTGAAGAATGAAGATTGCTCTCAATATTCTATTTCCATCTCCTCACCACGTTGCTCTAAAAATTGTTCCCAAAGTGAAAAGAAACATAAAACTCAAAAGTTAACACAAATCAATAAGTGAAACTACAGCTTAATACAAATGCAGCTTTTCTTTATTTCATGCCACAGTAATATAATTTAAGTTAAAAGTTCAAAAACCAAGAAGTTGTGCTCCTTGAAATGCTAAATATATAATGGAAGCCCTATTCAGCCTCATTGCTATGAACCTGTATGGAGGGGAATATTCCCATATGCACAGCAAGGCTGAGGCAGAGCTCACTGAATTAATAAAGCGGTCCCAATTTGATGGTTTTGAACCCAGCATTAAAATTGAACCAGCTACAGTATAATAAAGACCTCAGGGGTGTCTGATGCCTTACAAATCTCTATTATTTAAAAGGATTGCAATGGAAACCTTAGGCCTTTAATAATACGAGGACAATTTTGCAAGAAGGCAAATACTTGTGACTTATAATTTAGCACTATAAAATAAAAGTTACTAATTATTTTACCAAAAACATTTTTTTCAAATGACTTTTCATTGTGAATGAAATTTTACATTGCCCATTATTACAGTGTCATTCACACATTTATTTCAGCACTTAAAACATGCTAATGTACATTCTCTTCTCTCATCTTTCTAACTTTCAATATTAGGGTCCATTCCTTCTCCTCCTGCCATTTCTAATTATGATGCAACTGATGTGCAGGCGACTAGTCTCACCCCACTCCCAGCATCTCATCCCCGTGCCCTGACAAGCAGCCATGGCAGTCCTCACCCTGTGATGGACATAGGCAGGACCCAAACAGACACACGGACCTGTGCTGACCCCGGTGTGAGGCCCTTGGACTGTCCGGGATGCGTCTCCAGAGATTTTCTGGGGACGCACCCCAAGCCAGCTGCCTACCAGCCATTGGGCAGAAGCAGGCTCACCTTTGGTGGCACGTGAACACATGAGCCCCGGGGCCACAGCAGTAGCGTGCCAGAGCGTGCAATGGCACATCTGTTAACACCTGTAGTGAGAGACTCATGACACTTCTGTTTAATTTATCCTGGACAAGTTTGAGAAGTGACTTTGCTAAAATCTATAATTGCATACATGGAGTAGGGGACAAACTGGTTTAGGCAATATTTTTATTTTTGGACCAACTTCAGTTGGTGAGTGTGTGCAAACTTCCCCCAACTCTTCCTTACTTAAATCAAAACTCCAGCTCCCAGGTGGTCTGGTGGGTTAGAGCAAAAGCAATAGCGGCACACGGTATGCCCCGCCTGCTCCCACAGCCTCCAGGAGGTGCCAGTGGCAGAAATGGTGACTTGGCTTCTCTTGCTCCTGAGAGAGCCGCATGGACATGCCCTCAGGCGGTCACGTCTGGCAAGTTACAGTACAGGTTCCTGACAGCCTCAGGTGGCCCCCGAGCCACCATTTGCCCATCTCTGCTACAGCCTAAGAAAATGTAGGATTAAGTCTGTAGCAGAGATGGGCAAATGGTGACTTGGGGGCAAGTGCCTCCATTCACTTGCATTGGATTTTTCAGGCTGTTTATTTCAGAGTTGGCGAGGTTTGTTTTGGTGGGATTTGCTCTTTTTTGGGAGCATTTGAGTTTCCCAGAAGGAGATAATAAATTAAGGTGAGGGGTCCTTTAGGGCCTGGTGGATTTTTAGCCATTTTTGTGGGTGGGATAAAGAAAAATTGGTTGTTAAACATGGCATAACGACGAACATTCTGAGCCATGAAGGCTTGGTGTGTGGTGACAAGAATGGCTGCCCAGTGCCGGCTGGGTTGGGGGCTGCTGGCGGAGGGTCAGGGAACTAACTCTAAGATTTCCTTGGCAGCGGAGGGGAGGAAGTCAAGCCTCAACCCCCTCTCCATCTGCCTGGCTGGGAGGGAAGTTACTCTCGGCAGTTTGAAATGTGCCCCATTGTACCATCTTCTCAAGCATGATTTCTCCTGCGAGCCCTATCTGGCAGCCTTGACTGACACCAACTTGCGTAGGGCTTTGACCCTTCTTCGCTTTGACCTCATCCCCACCAGGGTACTTGAAGGAAGGCGTAGGGGAATTCCTTATGGGGATCGGGTCTGCTGTTGTAATTTGGGAGTGGTTGAGGACCTGCTCCATGTGTTGTTTGTGTGTCCCCTCACCACCTATTGGCGGGAATTTTACCTGCCTTATTGGATTCGTAGTCGGGGTTTTTTCTGCCCCTACCCCAACTGTTTCAACTTTGTATGAAGCCAAGTTCCACTGAGGGGCTGTATAATTTGGCAAACTGGCCATTGCAACTAGGGAAGCATTGACCTATTTGGCTTTGCTTTCAGTTTTGACCTTCTTAGGACCGCAAGTACTTTGGCGGCTATTCTCCCCTTTCGGCCTACCTAGTTTTTTAGCATTGGGATGGTTGTATTATTTGTGGTTCTATGTATCATTGCTAGTTTTATGTTATGTCGATTATATTATTTAATATGTTTAAGGTATGATCTTCTCGGGCAGTTGGGGGGTTTGGTACCTTTGTTCATGCCCCTTTTTATAATAATTGTATTTTATGTTTATTTTTTATTACTGGCTATCGGTTTTGATTATGGTGTATGTTGACATATGGTTTTATAGTTTTTTAATTGTTGTAATGGCCTTTGGCTAATCAACGTTTATAAATAAATTCAGTTCAATTCAATTCTCTCGGCAGCAGCCTGGGCATGAGAGTGGGAGGAAGTCAAGCTGGCCCCCCATCCAACCACCCACCTCTCTGCCTGCCTGCCTGCCTGGGGGAGGGTGAAGAAATTACCACTGCTTCCCACCAGCTACCTGCTGCCGCTCCCCAGCTTCTCTCCCCCCACCCCCAACTCACCGTTGATGCTGCCTGCCAGGCTGCCACCGATGCCTCTGCCGCTCTGCTTCGCTCTTCCCCACAGCCAGCACCAGAACGCCACCACCGCCACTCCACTCTGTGCCGCCGCTTCCAGCAGCACCAGGAGGCCTCCTCTGCCACTGCTGGGCTGTATAAAGGGCCCGCAGTGGCACACGCACGCGACTGGGGCCAGAGCCATAGGGAACATGGCATTGGCCCAAGCGCACGCCGCAGCAAGCCCTTTAAGAGGATACATCCTGGTTCTAGCAGTGGTGCTGGTGCAGAGTGAAGAAAACCAGAAGAGGTCCTGTGAGTGGAGATGGGTGTAGGTGTGCGAGTGTCCGTGTAAACGGCCATACACCCACCTCCACCCACTGCGTCTGAACACCCATCCCCCCCACCTCCTTCCATATAAAATGGCTCTGGAGGGCTCCATGGGTGAAGATGGGTGTGCGATGGGTGGAGGTGGGTGTTGTTCAGGAATGTGCATGCACCACCACCCATGCCGCTCGCTGTTCACACGGGC
>QEPC01004086.1:1197-14837 GCA_003113815.1 Sphenodon punctatus
GTCATTTCCATTGGTCTTCAAAAATGCTACCGGCTCCCCTATCCTTAAGAAGGCTACCCCTCTGACCCTTCCAGTTATCGCCACATTTAGCTCCTTCCCTTTGCTTCCAAGCTCCTGGAGCAAGCTGTCTACACATGCTGTCTGGACTTCCTCTCTTCAAATTCCTCCAGTCACCCCCTCCAATTGGACTTCCACCCTCTCCATTCTGGAGAATGAACTGAGACTTCCCTTGCCAAAATAACCGATGACCTTCTCTTAGCTAGGTCTAAGGGCTTCTGTTCTTGTCCTCCTCGATCTTTCTGCCGCCTTTGACACTGTCGATCATGGTCTCCTCCTGGATTTGCTGTGCTCCGTTGGTTTTCGGGACACTGTTCTTGACTGGTTCTCTTTGTATCTCTTGAACCACTCCTTCAGTGTTTTTCTTGCTGGTACCTCCACTACGACAATCTCTCTGGGAGATCCCCAAGGTTCTGTCTTGAACCCCATGCTCTTCTCGCTTTACACTCTTTCTCTGGGTAAACTCACTGAAACCCATGGCTTCCAGTATCACCTGTATGTTGATGACATGCAACTCTATCTCTCCCCTCCTGTACTCTACCCTTGCTCCTCTAAATGTCTCCGCCCCTTCTCCCTTGCTGCCCCTCATGCCTGGAAAACCCTCCCTGGGTGCATTTGCTCTGCTCCCTTTTTCCCAACTTTCAAATCCCTTCTGAAAACCCACCTCTTCTGCCAGGCCTTCCCTAGCTTGTCATGAATGATACTGCATCCTTTCCCCTCACTCAGAAGCTAATTCCCGGTAACTAAGCGAAGCATGTGACCATGCAACTTCTCAACGTCTTGAACATACTCTTGTCTTTCCTGATGTTTACCTCTCCCTCCTATCCCCCCTCCCTGGTCTCTCAGGTGGTTAGTCCCTTAGGGGTAGGGACCTGTCTATGACTGTGGACTGTACAGTGCCAGGTACATATAAAAAGGGGATAGAGATAACCCCCAAAATTATAGGCCTGTCACATAACTTTGTATTATCTCCAAACTTTATGCAAAATTGCTGCTAAACAAACTGTTGGATTGGATTATCCAGGAGGATGTCTTGGCTAAGGGGCAGGCAGGATTCCATGCAAACAGATCAGCAGTAAGTCATTGCTTTGATTTATCTTATTTGATTACGAAGTATAAGAGAACTCGGCAGAAGTTATATGTGGTCTTTGTAGATTTCTCCTCTGCTTTTGATTTGGTCAACCAAGCAAGACTCTGGGGTAAACTGGGTCTGCTAGGCACTGATGGGAGGTTACTAATGTTTATAAAATCCCTGTATATGGATTCATTTTTTTCAGGTGCATATAGATGGGAGAGGCTCTCTTACGGATTCCCTTTTTAATACCAGGGGTGTGAGACAAGGCTGCATATTGGCTCCTACCCTTTTCAGTTTATGTTCATTATCTAGTTGAAAATTTGTGAGATAGGAAGAAATCATGGCTGCCAAAATCGGTCACGTTCATTTGTCTGCTCCTGTGTATGCGGACGATACTGTTTTACTTTCCCTGCCCAGGGTGGGAATGTATAGTTTGCTGTGGATTTTTGTCACAAAGAGAAGCTCGAGATAAATTATAGTGAAACTAAGGTAATGATATTTTCACACTTTAGCTGGACCTTAAACAGTCAGCAGTTGGAGCATGTGAATACATTTAAATATTTAGGAGTTGTATTTTCTTCTAAGGGCTTTTGGGCCCCCTTTGGAAACATGCATGACACAGCTGGCCATAACTTCTACTAAAGCACTGGTTTGTCTTTATAGGGCAAAGGCAAGCTCTTTGGTCCCCCCAGCCCTTAGGATCTTTGAGGGGAAAGGTGATCTCACAGATGTCTTATGGGGCACAGGTGTGGGGAGGAGCCCTAGTGACATCATTGGAACCAGTCCAGAGTCTCTTTTTAAGGGTTTTGTTGGAAGCTCCTCCTTCTTTGCCTTCAGCACTATTAAGGCTGGAGACTGGGGTTGGCTCAATAGCTTTCATAGTGATCTTTGCCCTATTGGCATTGAAGATTGCTCATTCACCCGCTGACTCCCTCCTGAAACTTTGCTTAGCTGAGAGGTTGACACTCATGGGATACTGTAAACCAGATTGGTGGTCCGTTTTTCAGCTGATATTTTATTGTCTGTTCCAAGGCAGGAGGCTACACACCTGTTGAAACAAAGAATAAGGGACATTGACATCCAATCGTCAAGAGCCATTGTAACTGTTTCTAAGGTGTCCCCTTTTTACACATTTTGGGTTGCGCGCCCTTCTGGGGCACAGTATCTGCAGGTTTTGGTTAATCCTGTTCAACGAAGGGCGATTACTGCCTTCTGGATGCAAGGGATGTGCTTAGCAGTAACAATAGGGCGCTATAGGGAGGTGGATCATGGGGATAGTGTTTGTGTTTGTGGCAGTGGTCTGGTGGAGGATTTAACACACTATGTGTTTGACTGCCCACTCTATGTACAAGCCTGCTCTAAGCTGTTTAAGGCTCTACCTATATGGGACCATATCCCCCCTGAGACAGTTATTGATTATTATACTGTTAAATGACTCCCAAGACGGTATTACCAAGGCTGTAGCCTTGTTTGCCATTTCGGCAGCTAAGCTTTGCTCTCGCTGTGAAGAGCAAATCTCTGAGGCAGAGGAGAGTAATTAGTTACTGCCCAGATTTATTGCTGTGGGGGCACTTCTGTATGAATCTGGCTGCTGGGCAGTGGGTGATATTATGTATATTGTTTTGCACATATGTTTGTATGTTCTTTTATGATATGGCCAGATGGTTGATTCAATAACTTACATTTATTGATTACTTAAAAAATTTGTTTTAAATCTGCTACCAGTTAGTTTCATGGGGTGTCCCCTTGTCTCTTATACACATCTAGATGTGTATAAGAGACAGGATATTATGCTGGTTGCAAATTTCATGTCTCAAACATGCAGCTAATGGAATGTCTGTTAGTATCTACCTGTGTGTGGCCTGCTTGCTTGTCCCACACAGTAAGCCTGAGTTACTTTTGGGCCCACTGTGTGGGGTAAAAACCTTCACCTAGCTGTTGTGATGTGGAAACAGTAACAAATGGGGGCGAGTGTGGCAGCAGTGGCTGCTGCCATGCTCTCTCCACTTGTTATACCCCACCTGGGTCTTGGGAGTGGTGCGACAAGTTCTTGGAAACAGCAGCAGAAGCACATGCTACCACTGGTGATGTTCCTGGGACTTGTCATCACTACTGCTCCTGTCACGGCCGGAGAGCCTGGAGAGCTCCCTAAGACTTACTGCGCCCACCGTTGCCATGACTGCTACTCCTATGAAGCCTCCTTTGCTGCCTCCTATACCAGGTAGCTGTAGTGTGGCTATCCAGGAGCTATATTTGGTCAACCAGATACATGTTCAGGATTACCCATATAAGTAATCCTGAACACATACCTGGCATAGTGATTGACGCAACACCTAGGAATAGACACCATGGCAGAGAACTACTTTCTGTTTTCCAGCATGACACCTGCAGGTCATCTGACAGTCTGCACAACTCAGCTTTAATCATAGGCCACATTTACATGGATGCCACCCACCCACGAACACCCAGAAACACCGATCGGATGGGTGGGAGAGCGTCCGTGTAAAGTCCACTAGTGGGTGGGTGGGTGTGCCCGACCCACCCACCAACACCCATGGAGCAGCCGGGAGGGAGCCGGCACCCTCCGTGGGTGGAGATGGGTGTTCAACATCCGAGCGTCTGTGAAAAACTGAAAACACCCACACCCACGTGCCCCCACGCAGACACGCCCACTGGGAGGGATGCCGGACATTGGGTTGAGAGCCCATAAAGGAGGGAGGAACCATGATACATGTGCGCGGGCTCCCACGATGGTTGCGAGGAAAGCACTCGACAAGACCAAGGGAGCCAATGCCGCCCCACATGCGGGATGGGACTGGGTGAGCACGGGAACCCAGGAGTGTCCAGGTGTGTGTGTCCCGGCCAGGTGGTGTGGGGGGGGGGAGGAGGAGGCTTGCCCCGGCCAGGCGGTGCAGGGGGGGAGGAGGAGGAGGGTTTCCACAGCCAGGTGGTGCAGGGGGGGTAGAAGGAGGAGGAGGGTTGCCCCGGCCAGGCGGTGCAGGGGGGGGNGTTGCCCCGGTCAGGCATTGCAGGGGTGGGGGGAGGAGGAGGGTTGCCCCGGCCAGGCGGTGTAAGGGGGGGGAGGAGGGTTTCCCCGGCCAGGTGGTGCAGGGAGGGAGAACGCGGCATGGCTAACCACAGCGCATGCCTCCCGGCACAGGGCCAAGTGCACACAGCGGCCACAGCACCGACCGAGGACACTCAGCCCAGCACATCTACAGGGCATGCCCAGAGGAGCAGCAGCGACAGCAAAGTGAGAGTGAGGGAACCCCCCAAGCAGCCACCTAACCCATGTCCCCGTGTCCCCAGGACAGCACCCAGACAATGGAGCACCGCACCACCAGAGAGACGGCTGAGGAGGGCCCCCCAGATCGCCAGGTGAGCAGAAGGTCACCCCAGGGGGGAGAGGAGGCCCCATGGGGGTGCAGAGGGGGGCAGCGGGACCATGAGTAACCCCAATGCAATACCCCCAACAGGAGATGACCATCTCCACAGCCACGGGGCGGACCCTATGCCACCAAGCCGGAGGTCCCCCCACACGTGGGTCCCAAATGGGGGAGTCCTGGTCCAGGCAGGAGACCAGGGACTTCATACACGTGTGGGGGTCTGAAAGGGTCCAGCACGACCTGGTGCACAGCTACAAGACCAGACAGGTCTATGAAGCCATCGCCCAGGAGATGCAGTGGCAGGGGTACAATAGGGATGTCGCCCAGTGCATGCAGTAGGAGTAGGCAAAGGACTTGAGGTCCAGATATAAACATATCAAGGACAACAATCTCAAGTCTGGCTGTGCCATGCGTACAGCCGAGTTCCAGGAGGAACTGGACAAGTTCCTCTGCATGGACGGGGACATCATGGCCTCCCGCACACACGGCACAACCTTCGCCAGGGGCAGACGGAGGGACAACACACAACCCCCCCTGCTGGACCCCACAGAGTTGGGGGGGATGCTGCCCCTGGCGAGGCCATCCAGGAAGCAGGAGGGCAGAGCCCCATCTCACAGGAGGAGGAGGCACCCCGGGGATCCAACCACAATATCACCACCCTCTGCATGCACCCACAAAACCCACAGGCCACCCAGCCATGGGGAAGTGGGGCACGTGTGGAGCAAGCGGAGATCCGGGACAGCTCCCAGGAGGTGGAGGAACAGGATCCAGGTACGACTGGCCCAGCGGGCCCAGGGGGGTGGGGGGAGGCCCGGGCAGAGTCGCAGTGACCGGGGCCTGGGTGATGGTAAATGCTAACAGCTTCCCATTCCCATTGCAGCCCAAGGTAGCCTGGAGGTGCATGAGGTGGATGAAGTGGGGCTGGCTGCACCCCCACTACCTGGTGAGGTGCATGGCTGCGGTAGGGGACACCATCCAAGGGGCCACAGGGGGTCACGGCGTGGAGGTGTGCGGTGGTACAGGGTGGGGAGGGAGGCCCCCGGGGCTGTGCCCCCCCAACTGCCTGTGCCCTACAGGGGTCAGGGCGGAGTGGGCAGGTGGGAGGGGCGGTTGGCCCCACAGCGGCTCTTACATAACACAGGACAGACACAGGCCCCACCAGCCAGGGGGTGATCCCACAAGAGGGCAGGGCAGGGGGGTCCCACAGGGGAGGGAAAAGGCAGAGCAGCTACAACATGGATCGACCCCCCTTGACACCCTGGGAACCGTGGTAGGGGACAGTGTTGTGTACTGGCCGGCCATACTAACATGGGATGCAACCTCTCATTCACAGACCAGCAACCCGCTCATGCGAGGGGCGCAGTTGGTGGCAGCGTTGAGAGGAATCGGGGGATGTGGGCCAGGAACCAGCGGTGGAGGGAGGACCTGGGCAGGGAGCTGCTTGAGGAATCAAGACGGTTAGCCAAGGTGCACTCCCAGGAGCTTGTGCTCACCAGGGAGCTCCTAAGAAGGGAGGGGGAAAGGGATGGGGAGACCCTGGTGGCCATGATGGTCTGGTCCCACACCGAGCACCTATGGGACAGGCACCAGGCTGCCGCCCTCCAACGTGAGCAGTGGCGCACCTGTGACAGGCTGGAGGGTCAGGCCGCAAAGCTCATGGACCTTATGGGGGAGGCGGTGGAGGCCCTGCCGTGAGACCCCCAGCGCAACAGGGCCCGCAAGACTGCGGATGGAGGATTGGCAGCTGACCAACACCCACTGGGTGTCCCAGGAGTGCCCTGTGGTCCCCCAATCCCCGCAAGAGCTAAACACTAGCCGTGGAGCAAGCTCACCTGAACCTAGCTCTCATACAGACACACCAAGGTTAGTATAGACCACGTATGTTCTACTACTGAATTGTTGTGCTGTTACATGTGCTTTGTTCACTTGAGGTAGCTCCACTTCTTGAGGTAGCTCCACTCCATCCATTGCAGGGGCCGGGCAGGGGGAAAGTTCATACCAGGGTGCTGCATACAGGTGCCCTAGTATGAACTTTCCAACTCCCACCTGTGCAGGGCGCAGCTCCCAGACCCTCCCCCCCTCCCTGAGTCCCTTCCTCCCTCCTCCCTCCCTGTTGAGTCAAACTGGCTTGACTCTGGGAGGGAGGAGGGGAACTTGGGAAGCCTGGTCCCAGGCCTGACTGAACAGTTTGGGCCTGGGAGCTGCCGCGCAGCCATCAGGAGGACAGAGGGCGGGACCGGACAAAAGGACGGCGGAGCCTCTGAGCCAAGCTGCTGCCGCTGGCTACCTGGCCTGCCTCCCTTCTTCCATCCAATGCTTCTGCCTGCCTTTCTTCTTCTCTCCTGCCTGAGTGACACCACGCCGTTCTCTATTCAGCCATATATCCACAACTGGGAGAGTGATGGCTGACTTACAATGCCCTGCCTGGATAGGTGTAATGGCAGTAACCTATGCTGCTACTTTCCAGTTCTAGCTGCTCATGGACATCTGGAAAGCTTGGTGCTGAGTGACTGGATTCAGCTGAACCTCATGGGATTTCAGTTTGAACAGAAGTTCCAGCTTTAGGCTCACAGGGACATACTAGTCTATTCAATCAGCAGTGTCCAAATAAGGGCCATGCTGGCGAGAGCCGGGGAACCCACATCCAGTTTGCCCAAAATGGAACAATTGCAGCCACCCACATCTCTAATAATGGGTTCAGACTCTCAGCGCAATACTCCAGCTGTTTAGCACTGGAACTAGCTCTTAGCACAGGAATACATCCCATTCAGTTCAGTGGGACTTGTGCTGGTGCTAGGTGCTCAAACAAGCCCCTGGAACTAGAGGCAGCAGCAGCACGCCAGCTTGATCCAAGTGACTGTATTACAGCAGGATCAGCGAGCAGATCGGCCTCGGTTTGGTCGGAGGATGGGTGCAGCACTGAAGTGTGGAGAGCTGGTTGGATCTCTGTTGGCACCGGTGGGAGAGGCAGCAGGAATAACAGATGGTCTCAGTTCAGCTCGAGCAGGGGTGATCGGAGGCAGGTGTGATGCTGTGAGAGGGAGGACTGTCAGAGCGCGTGGTTGTGGATCTCGTGGTATGCTGGGCCGGGGGCAGTACCCAAATATGGACTTGCGGGTTGATTATAGCATGCTCCGTCCTTTAGAGACTTTGTTGGGGGGTGGTGGTTCCCCCTGGGGGAGATATTGTGGAGGATAGGTTGGGCTTGCCCCTTCCCCTGGCTTTGGGACCTATGTTGGGGGGCAGATGTGGGCCCTCCCCCCCTCCTTGGGAGAACTTTGGTGGGGGGGGTCTTCTCCACCGTTTAGCCAGGCTGTGGGGTTTCAACGGGCAGGGAGATGCCCCTTTCCATCTCCCCAAATTGACAGCCAGACTGGGTTGTCGGCAGCTCTGTTTATGGAAGGGGGTGGGGTGTGAGGAGACCGGCTTCGGGACCGCCCCCTCAAAAGCGGGGGGTGGCTGGTAGCCATGTTGGTGGCCATGCTGGGAGCTCATGCCAGGGGAGCGCATCCAGGGGGGGATGTCCTTTGGATGTGCCTTCTGACTGGGTTAGATGGCAGGGGCCAATGGATGGAGATGGTGTGATTAGTATCTGGACGGAGGAAGAGGGGTATACGTTTATTGCCCGGGAAGAGACTCCCTCCCCTTGGTGAGAGCAAGGGGGTGGAGCAGAGGAGGGCTTCTCCCTGGTGGCAGCAGGGTGGAGGTGGAAGATATTTGGCAGGATGGCTAACACTACCTGTGTGTAGGTGTTGGGAGACTGCTAGATGGATGGAGGGCATATTGTATGATTTATGTAAGGGTTAGGGTTGGGAGTTGTAAATGGGGATTGCTATAGTTGAATTGAATTTATGATGATGTATTATTGTGTTATGTATTATTATATTATTTTGATTGTTGTAAGCCGCCTCGAGTTATCTGTTGATAAGAGAGTGCGGGATATAAATTAAAATTGGATTGGATTGGGATTGGGACGTCTACCATATTGCGTGCGCTGGCAGTGGGCTGTTCCCTTACATCCCTTCCGGGATTTTACACTTTTGCACTCTTCCCCGTCTGTCCCCCCCTGGGGTTGTGCCCCCAACCGTAAACACAACTGGGACAAAAACTGATCAAGTACCAACCCCCACTAATCAGTGCTACATACAGGTTGAGAAAAGACTTAAATCAGACAGAAGCTTGAGTAAAATATGCAACCTTTACTGTTGAAACTGGAAAAACCCTCTCCCAGGATATTACCAGGTACTCACATTTGCTGTGAAACACAGCCATGCATTCACCCAGCAAGTCCAAATGGAGGGAAATGTTCTGATTTGAACAAATATGGCTTCAGAGTAAATTTAGTATGCACCAAAATACTAATCAATGATTGACTTCAGTAACATCAAAAAACATGCATGAGCATGCTAACAATCACAGTAAATACACCCAAACCATCATAACAATTTCTTCTGGAAAGTTTCACGCTGACTGAACAAATATAGACCTGTGCTGAACATAAATTATGTTTTTGACCCCCCTCTATGGGTCTTTTTCAACAGCACTTTAAATAGCACTGTAGCAGAGGGTGAGTCTGTTGGGATAATAAAGTAAATATGGTTACATCAGTAAGAAATGAATTATATTCAAAATGGTATCCACCCCTTATTTTATCCTGTCCATAGGGCTTACCTCCAAGCACCATACATATCTCAGGTACATAATCCAAAAACCCTAAATGATAAAAAAAAAACCAGGGCCAAATGGTTATCTTATTGCTATTTGAATATTCAAAGATATGTACCCTAAAGCATTGGTTCCCAAACTGTGGTCCGTGGACCCCTGGGGGTCCGTGAGGCACGCCCAGGGGGTCTGCGGACCTCCTCTTGCATCCTGCTTGGTTTTTTATTTTTTGGGTTTTTTTGTGTTGCTGAGGCATGCAGTGCGGTGACTGGGCTCAGTGTCTGCACGGCACAGACTCCGAGCTCAGCCACTGACACAAGCGGAAGAAGTTTAAGGCACTTCTGCCCTCAGCAATCCCTTCAAAGCAGTGGGTTTAAAAAACGAGCAGGTGCAGACTGCAAGCGGGCAGCGGGCGCAAACTTTGCAGTGTGGCTTGCCTTGCTCCCGGGAGGGGTGTCTGTCTGCAAGCCCAGCCCAACAAGCCTGGGGCTGCAGCGTGCAGCCTGGCAGGGGAGATACCACTTCCCTCCCGCCCTACTTAACAGGAGCCAGCAGCAATGGATCCACATCCTCCTGGAGCCTGACCTGCTGCGGCTGCTGGGCTGGGCTGCGGGACATCAGCATCACCCACCCGTCACCCAGCTCCCCGGGACCATATGACAGCGGCAGAGCAGAGGAGGGGGCAGCTGGGGGTTTTCCACTCTGAATCTTCCATAGTTTTAGTATGGGCTTAGAAACTCCAGTGAGGCTGGAGTGTGGGAGGGAGCTGGGCAGTGGGTGGGTATGATTTATGGGTGTCTTATGCAAATTTAGGAGGGGTGTCTTATGCAAATTTATGTAAATTTGGTGGGGGTCCATGGCTCATTGGGAAATTTGAAAAGGGGTACCTGGTCACAAAAAGTTTGGGAACCACTGCCCTAAAGTGAAACAAGTCCCAAGTATACACCAGAAAGACTCACCCTTTGCTCAGCAGCGCTACTCATGAAACCTTCCAGGGGAAAACTCGGCAGCCAGATTGCTGCTCCTGTGGCACATGAAGCTATTTCACTGATCAAAGTGATGGTTCCATATGATCTAAATTCAAAATGAGGCCTCTATTGACACAGCCACCATCCTTGGGATTGACAGACATCTTCAAACTCCTTCAAACAGCTGCACTTCCAGCACCCACTGCATTAGCAAAGTGCATCAGAACAAGACGCAGTTCTCCAAACAGTCTTGCAGGAAGATCCTTTTGTTAAGTGTAACTTCCAGGTTGAAGACTCATCTTATTCCTACTATCCTTTATCGCATAGTCAATTGAGTCCATATTCCTTGTCCTGTAGGTAAGGATATCACCGCAACCAAAGGGCAATTTTTTCTTAATCAGGAAACTCCGGGAGAACACGTCCTTTCTTCTAGTGAGTGATGACCTTAGGAAAGAATACTTGTCAGGGAACCCCCCTGCCCTGCTCCCTGTATAAGTAATAAGCAAAAATCATAACCAAAGTTATCCATCAAAAAGGGGAAGATACTTATTATGTGTCTCAAACCCCAAGAAAATCGCAAGGGAAGAGAGGGGGTCCCTGTACACTGTCTCTAAGACTGTCAACCCTACACCACAGATGTACACTCCAAATAGACCCACTCCAAAATGGATCCAAACCAGGCAACACTATTATAACTTGAGAGGAGAGCTTTCTTAAGTATAGTCATGGTTAGCAAATAATCCTGCCCCAATCTATGCCCTCATTAAGTCCTATAGGGGTCAGGGACTTCAGCCTCAAAATCCACCTCGCTTCCAATTTTAATAATTCCCTTTCAGAGTGATGAGCACTGTCCACACAACAGAAGGACAGATCATTCACAGTATGTTCAAGGTCCACAAAATGCTGTACTAGGGGCTCCATCAGTCTCTTACATCTGATGTTTGACGGATGTTCAATTATTCTATCTTTAATCGGTCTTATGGTTTTTCCAATATAGTTAAGTCCACACACACATTGTATTATATAAATGACTCTAGAGCTACGACATGTAAATCTATGTCTAATCTTATAATCATAGGTGAGATACGATGAGGAGAAAACCCGGTTAGCCATATTTAGGCGGCAAACACTACAGTTAAGACACTTGAAGTTACCCCCAGATCTACCCCTACTCATATTTGGATCCCCTTTACCTAAGGCACACCATACCCAACCACCTGCATCGGGTTGCTTATGTACCGTGTAGTCCAGTTTTCACTGGTCACCGATTGGTGCTGGACCAGGAGTGTGGTGACCACTGCCACCGGGTCCCCGGCCCGGCTGATCATCCCCCAGTGTGTGCCGGCTGCCTAGCCACCGGGGGGGCTGGGACCGTGGAGGACCTGGCATGTCCGTGGGCACTGGCTCCTGCCCAGCTGCCCATGGGCCAGTCCTGTGCACCTTGGGGTACTGCTGCATCTGCACCTGCTCGGGATCCATTCCCGCCATGGGCTGCCTTTGCATGCTGCAGCTGTGCTTAGTGGGGATACGGTGCCTAGCTTGGCTGCTTGGCCTGGCGCTCTGCCCAGCCGTGGCCTCGCTCATCTGTCATCACCTGTGCTGGATCCTGTCAGTTCGGTGTATGGGTTGTGGAGTGCCAGACCCAGCAGGCCGGCCTATCTCAGGCATGCAAGGTCGCTCATGGGCCCGGGGAGCCGCTCTCCCTGTGCTTGTCCCAGTCACTGCAGCCCTCCATCTCACGCCTGTTGCTTCTCCAGAGTGGGCCTCACTGCTGTCAT
Source organism: Sphenodon punctatus (assembly GCA_003113815.1). Classification (NCBI taxonomy): domain Eukaryota; kingdom Metazoa; phylum Chordata; class Lepidosauria; order Sphenodontia; family Sphenodontidae; genus Sphenodon; species Sphenodon punctatus. The sequence continues at coordinate 13,124 of QEPC01004086.1, forward strand.
GTCTGGTCATTGGGCGTGGCCCTTGGACGGGGATGGAGACGGGGAGGGGTGGTCGCCCTCTGTGGACATGCTGTTGGGGACACTATGGCTGAGCCCCGATGTGCAGCTGTTGGTGGGTGACCCCGTTGGTGGCGGATGGCTATCGGCTCCTGTCACGGTACATGTGGATGATGGGACATCAGGTTGGGGGCACAGCATGCCAGGGGTGTGCCCTGGAGCTTGGCTTCACCCTCCTGTGGCAACCGCCTTGGGGGCACCCACCCGCCATTGTCGTGTCGTGGATCGCTGAGGTTATGGCCGTTCACCTGCTGACGGTGCGACCCAGGTATGGCCTTGCCTTGCAGTCCAGGGGGTCCCCAAGTTGCTGCCCTGTACACAGGTACCCTCCTGCATGCCTGCGGCATCCCGCGCACACCATCGAACGTGGGGGCCCTCCTGTAGGAATTGGGCTTGCTGTCCCGATGTTGGTAGACTCCTTCTGACCGGGAGACCTACCGCTGTGGAGCTCGCCGCCCTTCGATTGGTGAGGGACCTACCAGCTGTGTGGGATGCAGCCGCCACTGCCGATCAGCACCGTCCCTACTTCCTAGTGGACGCTCATATGCTCTGGAGCTTCCGGTGGGGCCTGTTCACCTGGGAGGGTCTTGCACAGGGAACTCAGTCCCGGGAACACCCACCGGACCGTCCGTGAGCTGTGCTGCACCGCCACCCACTCCCTGCCACTGTGCTGCCTGTGCCTGTGCATTACCTGCTCCCCCCGTGCCTCTGCACAGCCTCTGCACTGTCATCTGAATCCCTGCTGCCAGCTGCATCATCCGCCAGACCCCATTGCCTCCTCTGGGTGCCCATGGCTCCATTCCGCTGGGGCTTCCATTGTGCCCTTGCCCGCTGGCTGTGGGTATACCTGTGCCCTGCTGTTTTGGTACCCTTGCCCGGCTGTGGTTCCACCTGCACCACCATGCACTGCCTCTCTTTGCTTGGGGGACCCCATTCCCCTATCGCTAATAAAATGCTGTTCTGTAATGATCTGTCCTGCCTTACTTCTCTGCCAGTGTTGTCACCTGGGTGCCCCCTCCCCTTGGCGGCCTCCCTGCCTCCATATGTGTGGCTGTGTGCTGGGGGTGTACTCGTGGGCACCGGGCCTGTGGGGTGGTACCCAGTTGTGTTGTGTGTGTTCCCCTGGGGGCTCCCCTGCTGGGCACTTACGCCTGCCCGTGTGCTCCTGGTGGTGGGCGGCTGGGAGGGCACTCCCAGGGCTCCCGTCCATTGGTAGAGCCCTGCCCCTGCTGTCACCCCCCCATTGGTGCTGTCCGTATGCGGTTGTGGTGATGGATGGGCGGCAGCAACAGGGGCACTGGGTGGCTGAACATGAGTAGGGGGTGTGCAGGCCCTGGCCTTTGGCCCTCCAATCCCCCTTTGTGCAGGGGTCTGGGGTGCTCTTCCGGGTGCTATCAGTGTGTGAGGTGTGCCCTTGGTGCTGTTGCTGCCCCCAGCCCTTCCGTGGCCCGTTGGAGCTGCTGGCGTCAGAGACGCTCTAGGCCTTCCGGGGAACTTCGGCCTAGAGCATCTCTGACGCCGGCAGCCACAGCCGGCGCTGAGGCCGCTGGACCGCTCGCCGCCGCCACACCCGGAGCTCCGCAAAGGTACAGTACTAGTGTCAACTTGTAGTAGGGGTGATCCCTGGGGGGTTGGGGGGGTGTTAAACACCCCCCCC
>QEPC01004086.1:15013-35104 GCA_003113815.1 Sphenodon punctatus
TCGGGGAGGGTTTTTTAAAAAACTTTTTTGGTGGGACTTACATTGCAGCCATTCATTTAAATGGCTGCAATGTAAAAAAATCCGGTACCCGGAATCCGGTAACGGGACCGGATTTACCGGGTTGAATCGGATAATGCCAGTAGCCCAGTACCGGCATTATCGGATACCGGATTTACCGGCACGCCCACCCCTAGTAGCAGCTGTCATCCCTGCTCCCTCCTGCCCTGCCCACGTGGGTCCTGGCGGCTCAGGGGCAGGGCCGCGTTGTGCGGCTTTGTCTGCCCTCCATCAACCATGTTGTGCTGATGCTGTGCCGGGCGGGGCTTCCCCGGTGTTCCTGGCTGTCCGTGTACTTCCACGGGTGTTTGCTGGGTGCTTCCTGGGATGGGTGTTTGGCCGCTGGGTGTTGGCTGGCCCCTCCCCTTTCCATCCCACAACCCGCCACGGCACTGTCCGTGTAACTGTCTCCCTGCTTGGTGCCGCCGGGTGTTTGCTGGGTGTGCTCACCCATCCACACCCATCTCCACTGCTGTGCCATCCGTGTAAAAACGGCCATAGTCTCAAGCCACTACCCCTGGCCTAAAATCCCTCACCAACCAAAACAAGAAAGAAAACACTCAGGTAACTGCCAATTTGCAGTGTTGTCCGCTTTCTTTTCTTTAGGCTGGAAAACAAAGTTTTCTCCCTGTTATTTCAGTATATTCTTTCTTTAAATAAAAACATTTGTTTATAATTAATGGAAAAATATATAGAGTGCATAATGGCCCTTAAAAAGCAGCAAGACCTATGAAGGCAGAGATAACTTTGGGATGATACTCTGCAATTTCTCAAACTTGAAAAGAATTTTATTGTGGTTATGTCATGACTCATAAGCTATGTGAAGTGCCTGCCACTGCTCAGAGAATGAGTTTGCTGTAATGTTTCTGGGAAATTTATGAGTCTTCATTTTGTTCTACTTTCCCACTATTTATGCCTGTGTGTTGGGCATATTCCATCACACTGCTTTAACTATTGGTTAAGAACAAATATCAATCTTTGTGTCAGCCTGTATCAAGATGATATGGCAAAGATTTAGATGGTTACAAATCATGCATATAAATAGAGACTGCTCTAATCACAGCTAGCACAGACTTTCAACGGGGTTTGGGTGGTAGAATTTACATTTGTAGATAAACTATAGAAAACTATTAAATTAGAAAAAATATGGAGATACCAACTGTTCCTTAACAAGAACAGCTTTTGAGACTCGGAGTAGTTTCTAGACTTTTCAAGTAATTTCCACAAGTACGATTTCTTTTATGCTGTAACTATTAAAAATCATTTCATTTGATATATTTCTGATATAGTTCATTATTACAGTATTTATTTATTTAGAATTGCAGCATATATATATATATATATATATATATACACACACACACACACATGATCTTGTTATTCTTACCATACATTTCTCCTTCTAAACTTAGATGCTTCTATAATCATCATTAAAAAGCACGTAGACAAAATAGTTTATGGTATCTATAATAAATGCAAGGAAATCAATACAAACAAAAACTTGGCTTAGCAAACTGTACATACATAAATATGTTCTTTTTTTTACTTAACATTCAATATTTTTTCCTCATAAAACCTTCCATGATTTTATTTATTACATCCATTTTTTAAACCATAAAAAAGTGCTTTTCAGATTTACAGCTTGTGCATTCAAAGCAAAAGTTAAAACATCGTGCCCCCCCAAAGCCCTGTCCCCACCCAAAAAATGGGGGGGAAATAATGCATTGCAATACAAGCTTTTTAAAATGGTAATGTTACAAAGTCTCTAAAACCCCCCTAGCACGGTTTGGTTTGTATATTGTAAGATACTGCGAGTGGATTTAACAAAGATTGGCTAACAACTCATTTTGAGCAGCAGCACATGGGGAGGATTCTTCTACAGTATGAAGTCCTTGGCTATGCATAGTACAGGGCAACGGCCCAGGTATAAAGTGGCTAAAAGATCCAGAATGTTGGACAGAAAGAAAATTCCTTCACATATTTATAGCCTTTTAAGTGCCAGAGGTGTGAGCATTCATGTAATGCAGGACACATTTTGGTACCTATACGTTATTAGTTTAGTGCCAGGAGAATGGTATGGGGCACGCTGCACACAGTGGGTTGATAAAGCTGCCACAGAGTGCTTTAACACTTGGGACAGGCCCACTTCCTGACATTTATTTCAACAAATTTACCAACATTTCCATTGCTTCATAAGGGAGGAGGGCCATTTGTATATCTTAGCATAGGGTGGAAAGACCGTGCAAAATTATTGGAGAGCGTGCAGCTGTAGTCCTCCTCAGTCATGGGTACAAGACAGGCAAGAGCAATCAGGAGCAGTAGGAGCAGCTGAAGTGGAAGAGCAGCTCTGAGGACTCTGAGGAAGAAGGACTGGTGCCGCTGAGAAGGTCGTACCTCAGAACGGGAGGAATCGGAGCCATCTCTTGTGGACCTAAGAACATAAATCAGTAAAAGGAATAAAACTAGAGCATTATTGGAAAGGACATTCATTTCTGGGTCAATAATGCTTCCTGGAATATTAATTTAGAAATGAATGTGACCTCCATAATTAATAGTCACCAGATACATCTTATATTGAACATGCCCTTTCCCTGACACTATTAAAAGGCTGCTGTAGAAACATTGGGATTAGAAAGCAAATATTTGGCTAATCATAAAAAAGATGCTCAATCTGAAGTTGAAATGCCAAGTACATCAACTGTGATAAAAACACCCTAATCTAGTTCCTACCTGCACAGAGTCTAGAAAGGAGAAATCCCAAGTTCTTTAAGTGTCCATAGCATTTCCTTTTGGGATGCCAATATTTCTTATGAATCACATAGCAAAAGTATTAAGAAGCCAGCAGGATCTTGGCACCCTCAGAGTACAGTGTAGCCTTATTTTGCACTGAATCAGTGAGAACTCCTTTTCCTTTCCATGCAAACTATTACCCTGCCTGTCTTTCTGTAAAATTAGTTTTACCAAAGAGTCTGCTTCAGAGATGCCTTTGTGTTGACAAGAGATTTTAGTTCAATCGGCTGATCACAGACAGCTACTACAGAGCAAGTGACTTGAGGATTTTATCCTCATGAAATAATTACCTCCCCAGAATCTTTTATTTTGCTGATGTAACTAGTTCTCCAATTATTAATCTCCAAATGGAGGAGCAGTTTGCTTGCTGATACTGGCTCACTTATTTCCATGCATCTTCCCATCCCCTAAGAACCTCAAGAATACCAGGAAGTTGGGTTAACGTTTGGTTGACTAATTGAAAGATGTATATTCAGGTCTACTAAATGATTAACTTCCTGGGATGATGGGATCAAGAGGCCAAGATCAAAAACAAAAGGGTGTCCATTACTTACATGCACAGCGCTGGAGGTGGAATGGAAAGCTGCTTATTCTTGCATTGTGTAAGGCCATATATTATAAAGAATGCATTGAAAGGACATGGCACATTTAACAGCATCAGAGCATTCCATATTAAAGTTCAATTATACCCAGGCCTTCCACTGTCTAGGAGTGCCAACACAGAGAGTTAATGGGCTGAGGTAGGAACAAAAGGAACATGTAGTGCTTAATTGCCTTTCAACCACTGGACTGCATAGTCTACCTACTTACGTGGCTCTTTTCTCTTACTTTCATCAACATATGCTCCGTCTCATAAAAGGGAATCTGTCACTGACTGGGGCTAATGATTCTGGTGCTAAGGTAGTGTCTTTTAAAATGCTTATCTTCTGACCCAATCGCACATGATAATTTACCCTGGGATGATCAAGAGGGTCTCTGGGAGAATTTCTAAGAGAAAGAACAAAGTACTGGGTACATTCAGCAAATAGACGTTTTCTTCTTTATCCGTGACTATGGCAGCACAGGCACACCACTGACTTTGTTTTGCACTTATTGAGAAATATACGTCATTGAAAAAGGTGTTGGAAAATGTATTGATGCTCTCTGTAGGGAGTAGAGTTAAGTCTCTGAAATAATTCAATTAGTGGGAAAGTGCCATAAAGTAAGTAGCAGTAGCTGTAAACATTGCTGGTTAATACTATATGGAAACTATCCCAATCGTGAGTAAGGAAACATTTTACTTCTCTAGGAAACCAATTTAAAAAGGTCATGTTTCAAAACCTCAAGTGCTATATTCCTTGCATGATTATCCTGCTGTTTATCAGATACATTAATACAATGATGGATGTGTAAATAATAATGAAAAATGGTATACTCAGTTCAGAGAGTTTAACTTGGGGTAAAGGTCTGATTTATTTTTTAAAAACCATAACAAAGAACCTGATCCCCCCCCTCTTTGAAGTAAATGGTAAAATTTCTACAGATTTCAATGTGGACAGAGTCAAGCCCAAAGGTCAAATGGTGGTTCACTTCTCTTGTCCAGGTGCTCCTTGCCATCTCTCTTTAGATTGGTCTACTATTTGTGCCATTCACACTGACTGCTGCTCACTAAGGGTGAAATCAAATGAGATGATGGCTTGCTGGAGTCTGTGTTCAGTCCACTCACATTTTAGCATGTAGAGCTAATAAACAGGCAGTCCTCTGCTTGCATTCCATGTGCTGGTGGCAGCTGCCACTCAGTGGCGCCCCTCATTGCCTTCTTGCTCCCCAGTCCTTGGTGTGTGTATGTGTCACTTTCCTGGCCATGACCCCCTTTTCCATCAGAAGCAGTGCAAGTCTTCTCTCCCAGCTGAAAGGTGGCTGCTAGAGGAGAGAAGAATCACGTTCTCTCAGCTGTCAGGCAGCTGTGAGAGAAGAGAGGGATCACACTCTTCCAGCTGACAGGTGGCTGCGAGAGGAGAGAGTGAGGCAGGGGGTGCAGGAAGGACCTTCTCTAGAGAAACTGCACAGATCCTCTCTTCTCACAGCCAATTTTCAGCTGTGCTAGGCATGACTCTATGGTGCTGGTAGGCCTGGATGCAGCCAAGGCTGTGGAAGAACCTATTTAACAAGATGTGGCCATATGGGTGCCCATTACCATGGATTCACCTGCCATGAGTCTTCAGTTGGTGGTGGCTACGTGGCAGACATCTAATACATGGACGGGAAGGAACATGCCTGGTGAAGGCTAATGTGGGCTCTCATCTTGTTTGAAAGCACCCTAAGAAATAATTATTCCTTATTCCCACATATCTGTTTCTAATGAGCGTAGATCAGATGCGATGGAGGTCATGTCTGGGAATGTGACCAACTCTGAATTTCCTAATGCCAAATTGACATAATCTATGCAAGAAATTTTGATGAATTATCATTAGGACATGAGCTGTAGTGATGTTTCCTCTGTATGAAGCTCCCAAGGTTTTCAAAATAGGAGCTCCACATCTTTCCTGACAAAAGTAGCTGTCAAACAGTAGGGAAGTTCAACTATGGTGCAGGTTAGGAGGGAAAATTCTTGCTTCAGTCATATGAATCTTCATTTAGCTTTTCAGTATGCAGCTATGTTGGCTGTATTCTGCCTATTGTGTGTTACACCCTAGCTAATAGTTCCCCCTTGGGAGCTGGCTCACACGGTAAAGTAGATGAATATATCTATTTGACACATGGGTGAACAGAAAGCTTAAGTGACAAAAGCTAAAGTCACAGTGGGTTGCTGACTTTGAAAAAGACTCCAGTAGACTGGACTCCAAATCTTCTCCTTTGGCCACTATACCACACACTGCCTTTCGTTATTATGTGAAAACCTCCTGGCCTGGATAGGATCAGGAATTAAACATGAGGTTTTTAAAAACTGGATGGAAAAAAGTTTGTGGGACTAGAGATTGCTGATTGGATTGTGGCGCCAGCACTTGAATAGAGCTGCTCAAGGGAGACAATGTAAACACATTTGAGTAGATTGCGCAATTATTTTAGTCTCTAATATTTTAATCAGTTCACAAATCTGCAGACACTGTGTTCGTTTTCTAAGAATTGTGTTAGCTGCTGGATGCAGATGTAAGGAGAGACAGCTCACCTAAGATTTGCTTTTTCAAGCTATTACCATCAACCATCACCTTGCACTTCCCCACTAACCCTATGATTCACTACATACTATTTCATCTACACAGCTGGGAATATTTCTAGCTAACAGCCATGTGGTATCTGGTGAATGAAAAGGACACAATTATAACAGGAAGGCAAAATGTCATTAAGCTCATTTAAAAACAATCTCTCTTATACTAAAAGTAACTTTCCACAGCAAAATCCTATTGGGTAAGAGATTTGGTTCCCTATATACCTATAGCATATCAAGGTTTTGCTGATCCAGTGCAAGATCAAACACAAAGTACTCTGATCACAGGCATGTCAGACTATTAAAGAACACAGTGACAGCTTGTACTGCTTTATCAGTTAAAACCATATTACACATCAACCACAACCTGTCTGGCTTGCGCGTTTGATTAACTTTCCTATTCAGTAGTAACTCATTTGTATTCCATGCTTGTCTGAGTGACAAATTGAATATTGTGTTGTACTGCTCAGAGATGTGTTAATAAACAGTGCTGAAGGGAGCTGATCTGAAAGGTGCCGCGCTGATGCTACTGTTAGAATGTGGGCTGGTTCTGAAGTTGCAAAGCGCTGCTAAGAGGCACACTGGGCCAGCCACTCACTCCTACAAAGCAAAAACCTTCTGAAAGTCAGCGTTGTGTTGCGAGCGTCAAGAGAAGTAGAGGAGCAGATGCAACACATGTCTCTAGTACCATGTTGCTAGTGTAAGCATGCTTATCTGAGTCAGCTTTCATTCTCCAGGCAAGTCATAAAGAGACACATGCTTAGTGGTTAATGGTCAAGTAGTAAGCTTTCTTCCCCTTCTGTCCTGATTTGGAGGTAAAAGAATTCTCCTGAGTTCTGAGTCTAACAGAAGAACAGAGAGCTGAGAAGCAGAGAGCAAATGCTGTATGCCAGCGGCCTCCACACTGCACCACGGTTGTTCCAAAAGACCAGGGGAAGTGGTCTGCAGCTAGTGTGCAGAACTGACCACAGCTACAGCAAGGCATACTTCATCTATGGGGAGGAAAGGAGTCTGGGGATGACATTAATACACATAGGCTGGTCATGACTTTCCAAAGTCATAATATGTACATTACAGTGACACCCCTGGTCCTCCTCCTCCAAGACATGGTGTTATACCAGCAGAGTCTGAAGTCACTTCCTTATGCAGCCAAGGCCAGCCTGGAAGGAGCATGTGCCAGGCTGTTGCCAGCAGGTGCGGGTTGGTTTGTGAGAAACCTTGAAGGCTGGTAGGGTTCCATTGGTCCCAAGAGTTTGGGAACCAATATTGTATGCTATTTTGTGATTCAACAAAATAGCTCTGATGTTAAAGAGAGGAGACACTACTTTTTGGAGGCAGTGGGAGGTTATGGTCTACCAAACACACAACACATGTTCTACCAGATGTGTGATCTGTCACACATCACTTGACAGAGAATTGGTACAGCTATAGAGCACTAATTGCATCTATGTATGCACAGTTTAAGTTAGCACAAATATTACTTGTCAATCGGGCAAAAAAATGGACTTGTTCTTAATGTTAAAAGCTTTTCTTTCTTTCCTCCCTTCGTTTCACACTGTTGCTTTGTTGAGCAAAACCCTGGTTGCCTTATAGAAAAAGGGCAATGAAATACTAAGTGCAGTCAAGTCCTTTTTTAATGCTTGATTATTGCTCTATGGTTGCATTAAATGTACTTGTGCTTTGCTTCAGTAGATCACTAGAAGTGGAATTATTTTAGTAAAACAGTTCAGTTTTTTTGTATAGATGACAAAGAAAAGTCACACTTGTACACTTCTAGGTGTGTCCCCACTTGCCTCTCTGTATAATTTGAACTCCTGTTGTATCTAATTGCGGGCTGGGATTGTGAAGGACTAGGAACGTATCCTTATACATATGGGGTCTTTGTTATTCTCTGGGTGACTGGGAGTATGAGTTGATTGGTGAAAGAGCGAAAGGACAGACACATCACACGAACAACAGAATGCAGAAGCACTGTTAGCCGGAAAGATGACAGATTGCTGGACATGAGGTGAAAGCAACAAGTTGCAGCTGCAAGTCTGCTCTCTAGTGCCCACAGAAAGGTGGAGCAGTGCAGAGTTCCAGAACGATATATGAAGGCAAGCACCTTGCTAAATGTTATATCAGAGTTAGTGAGTTACATCTACAAAGGAATTGTATTGTTGTGAAGAGAAGAGAGGATGCTAAATTTTAAACTGAAAATCCTCAAATCCTAAATTTCATTTTGAGTCAGAAGAACTGAAAACCCACAAACTGAACAAAACATGAAAAAAGAGGATGTTAGTGCATTTTATCCAGCCTTGTGGGTTTTTGTAAATTCTAATATATTTTATTGTCCTAATGAATACCTGCCTTAATTTTACATCTAGAAATAAAGAGGATGATAAAAGTCTTTGCCATGAAGAACCTAAGGGTGCACCTACCAATATCATAAGTGATATCATAACTGTAAAACAAACACTGGTGGGAATATAATATTGAAATACTTTAAATTTAAGCTATACTAATGGGATGCAAATGCTTTATAGGTGAGAGTTAACAAGAGTTCTGTTTATAAATATTTTAGTTTGTATAATTTAATTTATACTTTCACCAAACTCGCTTGCAAAAGGCTGTGCTTGAAATGTTTACTTCCTGTCCCTCTGACAGATTAATGTGGACAGTTATGCATCATGGAAAAATTTCCATCATCCTCTTGGAGTTCTAGAACAGAGTGCGGAAACCAGGAGAATAAGGTACCTGCTATGTGGACTGCTGACAGAGGGTCCAGGCTGTGAGAGACTACATTTGCCCCGTGGCTGTTTGCAATGAACAGGGGGTAAAGAAAGAAGAATGTTCAGTCCAGGCAAATAAAGACAAGCTACTGATGAAATCAAATTAAAAGTGCAGCAAAGGAAACACAAAATTAAATGAAGTGACCAATACCCAAGAACCAAGGAAACTGGCTTTTCTTCTGCTCTTAGCTGAATATGAAAATGACTGGTACATACCATAATGCACTTTAACAAAAAATGTCTTGGTCATTAAAATGACATACAATAGGTCTGGAACAAAAATAAATTCACTGTTAAAAATGTTTACTGAAGAATTTTATATTGTATGCATTCATGTTTTACAGAAGTGTACATGTTAGTGTGCTCATACTTTATTACATTTACATTAATGTTTTTATGAGCAATAACAAATGATATCCTAAGAGCTATTTTTAAAAGACTGGCTTTCCTTTCCTTTGCACTCGCAATTTGGAGAGCTAACAACATTGGTTGCATTACTGCACTTACAGTCATTTGTTATTACACCTAATGTAGCTTGTCTGCCCCTGGATGTTAGGCTGTTACTATTATTACTACTGTTGTTTCATGCTGATAATGTGCCTGGGGCTTGAATTTGAAGTGACATTATTTTTGTCTCCAAAATCACAGGTGCAAAAAGGAAGGCTGGACTGGGGCCACTTTATGAAGTTCTAAGGCTGCATAAATCTTATTCTGTACGTTATGGATGTAAATGAAGAAAAGAAAAATAATGTACACTAAATAGCACTGTGTTAGAGATGGACAAATACAAATTTAAAATGTTAAGATAAGACCTGTTACATTTCTACCAATTCTTTAGTCAAAGTTTGTTATGTTACTTTATTTCTTTCTGTAACATTCAAGCCTCTTCTATTTTAATCTTCTATGGTACCAGGGTTTGGTTTTTTTAGTAGTTTTTAATCACCTAAGAAAACAATAAAATTAATGTGTCCAGAAATAAGATGTCCATGGTTTACGCTGAACTCTTTCCCTTTGAAAAGCCAGTATTCCTTTACATTCTCAAACTAGGATCTAAAGGAAACTAGTGAATGTAGCAAAATCAATTTAAAGAGACCATAAAGATCATCAGGACAGAACTTAGAAGTTTTATAAAAAGTGCAAATGAAAATTGATAGTTCTAGTAACTAAGGAAAACTGAATAATTAAAATAAATCAACCAACAGAACTGTAAAGAAAGACAAAAAATTTCTGCTATGTACAGGACTCAAGGGGCAGAGTTAGCAGAGTACAGCATGGTGTGCTGCATTTCTTGTATTATGTTCTAGTGGTGACACTTTCCAAAATGAGAGCTGATCTCTTCTCTACTGATCAGGTACTGTTCCCAGTGTTATAGCAATACCTTGTACCCTATAAGCTTTCCATATATCCTTTCTCAGTCAATAGTCTCAGTATATTTTACATAGAAGAATATTTTACATAGAAGAATTACATAGGAGATCAAATAGAGATTAGAGCAACTGGCTGCTGCAACAGCACTGCAGCAAGATCACACTTTGGAAAACTGCAATTGCACTAGAGCGGAATACAAGGAAGACAGTGTGCTGTGCTGTGGTATACCTACCATACTTTGAGCCCTGTCTTGATATATAGTATTGTCTAATTCTGATTCCATGCAGGAAGGGAGATGCAGCAGGGTGGGGAAGCAGCTTTGGTGGAGGGAAATTCTTCTGGGTTGGTGTCTTTTCCTTGCCTATCAGGGAGATGGTGTGGACCTTTCACCTGGCTACAGCTACTGTCAATATCAAAATATCTGGTGCTTCCACCCAAGAGGTGGCTAAAGGTGTCTGGCATGAAATTACCGTTCTCTGTCTGCTTGGAGTACTTCTTCCAGATACAGGACTGAGGGATCCTGAAGTGTCCAGTTCATCAGCAGAGGACCATGAGGACAAATCCTGGAGTTCAGAATCAGTGGAGATTAGAAAGGGCATCAATGAACTAAGAAAATCACACTCAAAAAAGAGTGAAATCCTTGGTTTTAAATAAGTGCTTTGAACTGTTGATCCTTGAAAATGAACAGAGCATGAGTTAAATTTATGCAAATCTGTAGGACTGAGTCACTACAGGTTACATATTTTAGGTTCTGAGGGGAAAGGCATGCACAGAAGTACTCTACCTTGCCTTGGGTAGATACGTGTTATTGCTGGCAAAGAAAACAACATCTCCTTCTTGGTTTTAAAAGCTGTTGTGTAGTCAGTTTTAAAAAAAAAAGAATTCCAATTGGAATTCCAGACGGTATTTAGACTGGGACTCACAAGACAGACTGAAAAAAGATTACATTTTAATCTATTGTGCTAATCCAGTATATGGGAAAGGGGGGAATAGGAAAGGGACTGCAAACAAAGAAATCTTTTAAAGTCTTTACTGGGGTAGGTACAATAAAAACAAATGCATAGTATTAACTTTCATCTATAGGATACGTGCTGGCAGGTTCTGCAGCCACAGGACAACTTGTGCAAGTAAAAGGTAAGAAAACCACAAGCAAACATGATGTTTGTTAGCACATCAGAGAATTTGTATTAGGGTCGTTTGGTAATTTGTCAGTGGGAAAACAGACATTTGGTTGCACTGTGGAAATGACTCATTCCTGTCACTTCAGACAGCACAGATTCTGCTGTTACTAGAGCAGAAACCAGAACTTAATTTAGTAACCACGAGAAATACCTGCATTTCCAGGTACTGCATCAGGTACTCAGTGTACTGATTGGGTCCCTGGATACCTGAAACAATCTGGTAACTTTCAGTACCCATTTTTCAATTTACCGATCCAAATCAGTATATTGGTATACCAATTGGTATATCAGGTTTGGAAATGGAAAAATTGGTACAAAACATTAAAAAAGTGACTGGAAGTAGTTTTTCCTGTATTGGAAGTTGATTTTCCAGGACAGAAAAATCAGTAAAAAGGTGTCAGAAGTTGATAAGTGGAAAGAAAGTTCTTTTTTTTTTTTAAAAAAAAGGAAAATTAGGACCAGAAGTAGTTTTCAAGACTAGACGTTGGCCATAAATGGGCTAGGGAGGAGCAGAATCATAAATGGGTGTTGGGATTCAATATATCAACATAAAAGTTGAGAATTCAGTACAGGTAGTCAACATTCCGTGACATCGGGTACCTGAATTGGGTTGTAAGACTCGTAATCAGGTACTGATTGGTACCTGATGGTTGTTGAGTCAATTATACAATCTGTTACCCATTTTTTCTGGTACCCTCCTTCAGCTGTAGTTGTTTACTAGAGCTGCAACCAGGTACCCCATCAAATCTGAGCTCCTCAACTCACCCCAGTTGTATTTGGGCACTAATTGGTACCTGAACATGACCCGACAAGCTACCCAACTCCCCAGGCTGACTCACATCACCGTCAGACTGCTGTTCTTTTGGCCCTGCCACTCTTCCCAGGCCCCTGTGCTCTTCAGCTGAGCTGGGGACTTGTTCACTCGGCTTTTCCTGAGCAGAAGGCGGGAGTGAGGAGGCCTCTTCCCACCTGTATGCACCCCCTAATGGGACCCAAAATGGAGATGTGCACAGCACCCATGTGCACCCCTGATGTGCCCTGGGAATGGCACACCCTTTGGGGGGAGGGTGCACGCATTGGGAAGAGGCTGTCTCACTCCCTCCTCCCCTCCCCCACTCAGACAAAGCCGAGTGAGGAAGTTCCCAGCCCAGCTGAGTAGTGCGAGGGGCAGAGAGAAGCTGGGTGCAGTGATTAGCACCCAGGAGTGGAGGAACAGCATACTGGAGGTGAGGTGAGTCAGCCTGGGGAGGCACGGGTGCCAGGATTGGTGTCCCAGAGCGCCCCAGTAATACCTGTATTTTGGGGCACCAGGCACCCAATGGGGGCTGGATACCCTGTTGGATGCCCTCTGGGGGTGCCCCAAAATGCGGGTATTACCTTCGGGTAGCAAACGTGCTACCTGCTGCAGCTCTACTTGTTACCCACTGTAGTCTACCACTTAGCTGAATTAGTGGCAGCAGTGTGAGCAGTTAATTCCATTCATCTTGCTGTCCCAAAGATAGCATATCTACTGGCTAAGATCTCTTCCTGAGGAGAGCAGCACACTTTGCATTTGAAGTGTTGCAAATTTAGTATGGAAGCTGCACCAACTAGAAAAACATACAGTCACAGCTAAGAAAGGAACTTCTAATATTGTGTTTTTCGTCTGAACATATGCCAAAAAAAACCAAAAAACACAAACTGGTTAGAAAACTAGCGTAATCAGTGGATAAGGTAAGGATAACGATAGCATGACTCACCAGCTGACTGCTTGAAATATCTAACATTTTGTCTAGGTCCTTGATGTGACGTGTGACCTCTTTTAGAAGGAGTTTGAGTCTGTTGCCAATCACATGAACCTTCTCCTTGGCTTCCAGACAGTCCTTGCCTTCAGCATTGACCAGCAATTGGCAAGACATGTCTTGTAGTGATGCTACTTTCAGCTGTGAATCTAGCAACTCACGTCTGATTTGCTATTTCAAAGGCAAAAGGGGTAGATTTTTCTGCTTAAACATTATGGAACAAATGGCAAAGAATGATAAAACTTTGTAAAAAAAATAATTCCTAAGAGAGAGCTAAGTTTCCAGACTGCTGCACAAGAGGCACTGACTAAAGATACAGTACATCATGATCTGTGAACATACACTGGCAGGTTAGAAACAAAGCAGGTGGTTTTCAAATGTCAAAAACTGATAAATACCTGACAATTTGTGTTATAAACAAAAAGTAAGGAGCAGTATCTCTAAGAGTTCCTGCCTATACTAACATGTTGCCTTTAATTACAGACTTTCCAGAATAACATAAAAAACCCACAAGCAAAAGCCAAGATATTAATTAGACATCAGCCCTGGATGTTTTTCATATCAAATCAAAAGGTTCTTAAACAGCCAACTATTGCCAGGAGGTATTGCCTCATTGAGGCATTTCCCTCCACTCATGCTTAGGGGAGCAATGACTCTCACGCTACCTATCTCACAGTGATTGGGCTTTGATATATATTCTAGGATCTGAATTTCCAGTTTTCTATGTATTTTTGTTCAGGATGTTTTACCCCTCACTTAATTGTTTCACATGTGTGTTAATGAGACCATATCCCTACCAGTAGCAGCCTGTGGTGATCCTGCAGAGTGTCTGTGTCCAGTTTTGGATTAATAGGCAAGATTTCATTTTTTCTCCTGTCAATGTTCTCCAACCACAGCAGCAAACCATGGCTCATTTCATGGAAATCCTATGAGTGACAGAGTATTTAGACAAATCCTCCACACATGTTCTTATGCCATCTCTCTATTTTCGAAAGCATTGGTTATAATTACAATAAAGTAAATACTTAATGGTCCTGATTCTTCTATGCTTTAGGCTTTGTGAAGACATTCATGCTAGTGTTTAACCCCCAATTTTCACTTGCATTCATATGCGGAAGGTAACAGAGAATCAGGTCTGTTGTCTTTAATCTATATTAACTAGGTAGGGACCGCAAAACCATCTGCAGATTGTATGACCCCACTTGGGGTCAAGACCAATCGGTATATCTGAGTGCCTGTGCTGCAGGAGAATGATTCCACACAGAACAGTACAGACCTGACACTGCATTAGGGCATCTTGCAGTGAGCAGCGCCATTCTTCTATCATCGTGAACACATGATCCCAGCGCATATTCATCTGAGAAAGGTGTTCCTGAAGCTTTTTGCTTTCCTCGCTGTCAGACTGTGTGAATTCTGAACTGCACAGATTGATGGACAGGATGATGGCTTTGCGGTTATCAACTGCTTTCTGTAGCTCCTGAGGTACAGGGGAAAAGAGGAAGGGAAAAAAGGCTTTGATATGGGAAATGTGCAGCTGCCACTACAAAATCATGGGGTGTTTTTACATGGACACTAACACATATTTAAAATCCCAGATTCTTTATCCCTGGTTCCTGTTTACATGAACATTTACAACTTGGAATAATCATAAATCTGGGGTAACAGTGTTCATGGTTAATATGGGTTTAGACTAACATGAAGGACATGCACCTGAGACTTCGCATCCGCCTGAATGTTTGTTTGTCTTCTCCCATGTCTCTCCCGCTGTCCCCTCTCCTTGTCTCCCCCTCCTTGTCTTTTAGATTGTAAGCCACAGGCAGGGACCGCATCTGATTGTATGTTCTGTACAGCGCCAGGTTACTACTGGCGCTTTATAAATGTTTAATAATAATAATAATAATAATAAAGGACTGAAAAATCCCATGGTACTTTGTTGCTGAGCTGTCAAGCTTCTTAACTGCTGAGAAGAATAAACTCTACTCATGCCTGCTGCCTGTCTCTGCTCATTACTCCATCCGGCTCCCTGTTATGATGTCCTTGCTTGGCTGTTCCCTACTTTGCCCCTTTCCCACTTTGCATACCCCTTCTCCCTCCATCTGCTCTGTGGATTCCAAGGGTGTAGAGGAACTTGGAAGTGGCAGTGGCAGCTGCTGCTGAACCCTGTGAATGAGCTGATACCATAGACAACACTTCCTTGAAACCAACCTGCTGGGGCTAGCACCAAGGACAGGGCATTAAAGACCTGGTCAGAGTTGGAGACCCCATCCAGCCCCCTCTCAGCCCACACATACAGACCCCAGGGATGGGGGTGCTAGGTCGGTTCTGTGATCGGGTCTGGGATGCCCCTCCTTGACACTAGCCTCAGCCGCTTGGTTTCAATTGAGCCTTTTCTCCGGCATCAACTGATTAGCTCCTTCCCAGCTGCTACAGCAAGAAGCCGAAGGAGCAAGCGCTGGCTCGGAGAGACTTTGATCCCCAGTTCCCTTCCATACATGTCTGTATAAGACCATAGATACAGTCCTGCATAGAGAGGATGACCGATTTGCCTAGCACTCTCTATGATCAATTTAAGCTCAGCCTGGACTTATTTTTTACATGGACCTAAACGGGCTTATTTTAACCCGGGACTAATAAATCCTTGAAAAAGGTTTTATAAGCAGAAAATTAATTCTAAACTTGGTCTTGTTAAACCAGGAAAACTAATGTAAATGAACTTTTAAGCACAGGATAAGAAAAATAAACTCAGGCTTAGTGTCCATGTAAAAACACCCATTGATTGCTAATAGATCTGAAGTTTCCAGTTTCTCCCTATGCCCCAAGATTTCTCTGCTACCTGTGTGGTAAGTGTTGGTAAATGTCCCTTTTAAATGTGCCCTATTTTATGTTCACAGTAAAACTCAGAACAAGCCAATTAAATTTTTAAGAACTGGAAGTCTGTAGTCAGAGTTGAATTTTAAAAGATCAGAAGAGCTGGCTCGTATTTCAAACTCCATGCTGAAACCACAATCTATTTATGCCAAGACCTGAAGCTAATATGAAACACAGGACATTTCAGCAGCACTCCCAACAAACTGTTGACAATATGACTTCCCTTTTTGTTGGAAATGCCATCATTTCATGTACTGGCTGGAGGCTGCTGTCTATCTACCTTTTACAGTAAACATTTTTGTTGAGAAAGTACAGACATGCAACATGAAACCTAAAGCATGAAACCTAAATCAGCATGCTGATTTCAACAAGTATAAACTCCAGCCCTTTCTTTTTTAGGCTACTAGGACCTTTCTTGATAGTGAGGGATAGAAAAGTGACCCCTGTGGATAGATTCCCCTTGTCTAACTGGTTTACAGCCTCCTCCCAATAGTCCCCTGAGAAGAGTGCCCTTGCTTTGATGGAGGACGCAGGTTAAAGCTGCTTCAGATCTGGCTAAAAGGAATCCCTTTCCAGAGCTCTTCCTCCCTTCCAAGTTTCGAGGGTTGAATAATATGGCACTTTCCTGTTGGCTACCTCCTCCCTTTTAGAACTCACAAGATGAGATGCTGGACCCCACATGTTCACAGCAACAACAAAAAGAGGAAACATGAACAAAAACAGAAACATGAACATATTCTGCTCCTTTTTAAAAAGTAGCATGACTTTTCTTTTTTGAGCTTCATTACTTCGGCTGGGATCAGAGATTCTCTGCATATTTTGGGTATACAGCTTCCATATAAGAAGTGTGTTGCAGCACTCATTTTGGAGGTTTATTTCTTTGCTGATAAGTAATTTTGAATTCAATTTTCTGGTTCTCCACTCATAATCATTAGTCCAGTGTGATATGAGGGGTAGGGCGAGAGCTGCTAGCAAAGGCTGACTGTGTGGCTGGTTGTGATCTGTGCCTCTCCTGGCCAGGAAACACTGAGGCCATTGCTGGCTGGGGTTGTCAATGCCTCTCTTTCACAGGAGAGGTTTTTGGATACTCTTAAAACTGCAATGGTTTGGCCCCTGCTCAAGAAACCATCTCTTGACATGGACTCCTCTGCCAGCTACTGCC
This sequence comes from Sphenodon punctatus, assembly GCA_003113815.1. NCBI lineage: Eukaryota > Metazoa > Chordata > Lepidosauria > Sphenodontia > Sphenodontidae > Sphenodon > Sphenodon punctatus. Next base: position 32,179 of record QEPC01004086.1, read on the forward strand.
CTGTCTCTAACCTTCTCTTTTTAGGGACAGTTATTGAATGGTGGCCTTGCAGCTTCAAGTGCATCTGGGCCCATGTCAATACAGCTTTTTTCTGGATATGGTACTGAAACAGTGTTTGTGACCCTCGTCAATGGTCTTTGCTAGGAAACCAGCAGGGATCAGTCATTTGATCCCGTTAGATCTTTCGGTGGCTTTTGAGACAAATGGTCATTGACTGTGGTTGACACAACTGTGGGACCACTTTTCAGTTGTTCCATTAATTCCTGTCAGGGAGGTCCAAAAGGGTGGTGATTGGAGGTTTGCTCATTGTCCCCTCAGGACCTCCCCTTTGGGGACCCACAGGGATCCATCTTATCTTCTGTCCTGTTTGATGTGTATCTGAGGCCACTGGATGAGATTGTATGGAGGTTTGGAGTGAGGTTTCATCAGTATGCTGACAACATCCAACTCTCTCTCTCTTTCTCATCCGACCTGGGCTCTGAGGTCTTGGAACTTGCCCCGTGACTGACTGCCACTGTAAACTGGATGTGGGTGAGCCATCTGATGTTGAATCCAAGTAAGACTGAAGTGATGATGATTAGTTGACCCTGTGACCTGGGGGCATAGGGACACCTTTCACTGAGTGGGTCCTTTGCTCACTCAGGTTCATAGCCTTGGAGTGCTCCTGAATCTATTGTTGCACCTGGAACAACACATTGTGGTGGTGGTCAGGCGGTCTTTTCACCAGATTCATACGGTGAGAAGGTCGCAACTCCATTTGTCAGACTTGGCCACTGTCATCCATGCCTTAGTAACCACGATGGCCCTTTTTACACAGATATTCTAACACCGATAAAATGGCAGGGAATTTTTAATTAGTTTTATATTTGTATACTTTAAATACTTCTATTTGTTTGTTGTAACCTGTACTGAGCCCCAGGGAAAGGACGGGATATAATTTTAAATACATACAGAAATAAAATATTTCCTGAATAGGAATTAAAGGTAGAAATTGCACTGTAGTTTGCCAGGGAGGTAGTCACAGTAGATAAAGCTTACTTTCAGTTTTTTAATTCGGAGCTCAATTGTTTGTATGTCTGTGCTTAGATCAAGACGACGGAGTTGCTCCAGTTCCCCTTCAGTTTCCCCCAACCAGACCCATATGTTGTTCAGATCAGAGTTGAATTGCTGCCACTGCTGAAGGTTCTGCTTCATCCTCAGCTCCTTGCTTAGAGCTTGGGCCTGGATTAGCTCCCATCTGTCAATCACACCTGGTGAAACAGATAACATTCATGCAACATTACATAAGCATTCATATTAAATGCATCAGATTAGTCTGTGGCATCCCAAACAGCACGAATTCTGACAAAAAAGCTGAACTAAGACAACTTCAAGGATTTACCTTAAAATGACCATGCCCACAAAAGCTACATCAGCAGGGAGAAAGTCTAGATAATCAATAGTTTCTGTCTCTAACATTTGTGATTTTGAGAAATGGAATATTTAGCCCACCATGCAGTACTATGGTATATGGGTCTCTGAAAGCAAACTGTATATATTTGCATATAAAGTTATCATGAAAGGTTTCACAAATAAGCTATTTATATTAGCAAATAGCTATGTGGATATATAATTAGTCTCTGCACGTGTGCGCGTGCGCACACACACACACACAAGTTCCTCCTTTGTCGTTTGTTGTGGATGCAAGTGTTTTAGAGAACAATGTATACTGTTTGATTCAGTAAAAATATAAAAGAAATTTAGATCATTGATTAAAAGGGGCAGAAAAAACATTAGCAAAAGGTGAAGCAAAACATCTGAGCAGACAGTTTGCTCAAAGGATTCAGGGATGCACATTAGTGTTTACAAGACCTTGGTTCATTTTTAGTTAGAAATGCAGTACAAATTGAATGTGGAACTCACAAGCAGTGACCACTATCAGCCCACCAACTCACCCATATTGTGGATTTAAGTTAAATCTAGACAAATTCAAATTAGAAATAAGCCCTCCCCCTCTTTTTAATCAATGAAGGTGAGTATGTAATCATTGAAACAGACTGCAAATGTGGTGGCTTTTCCCCTATGACTTCTCCCTTAAAGATGAATCTTGTTATATGTTCCTCTGCTTGATGAGATAGATTATTAGACATTAATACCTCCTGCAAACGAAAGGATTTTTACACTGTGTTCAAGTCACCTTTCAATAGTGCAACATGTTTTACCAGGACCATTATTGCACACAATTGCTACCCTCTTCTCGAAAATGTTCAGTGGAAAGTTTGAACATTACTTACCAGCTGTTTGTGTTTCTGAGCTGTTCAGGTTAATAAACCCAGAGAGTTTTTCCTCTTCCTCTTTCAGTTTGTACCCAAGCCTCTTTACTGAGTCTATGCTCCCACTGCACTCACCTAGTAGTTTCATCTGTTTACAAAAAACACGTCTCATTCATTTATTCCATGTTAGAATAACAGCAATAGTAAAGAGCTAATTACAAAGCAATTTCTCCAAAATTTCATCAAATAGTTCTTCACATTACAGAACAAGAAGAAGCTTGCTCTCTTAACGAACTACAAACTGTTAGTGCCTATCTTTCTGTTTCTTCACTCACAAGAGAAGGAATGTCTTGAGGTAATTCAATTTTGATGAGATTTTTTTGGCAATGAGATTAAAGACACAATATGTACTTGTGAGCTTTTAGGGCTTATTTAAGAGAATTAAAATGACAATAAAGTCTCAAGCTCCATTAAGATAAATAAGTCAATGCTGCTCCATAGAGGTGGGACCCCGGGCCCATTACCGGCTACCGGATTTACCGGTTACCGGTTCTCTGAAAACCGGATTCCTGGATTAAATCCGGTATACCGGTACCGGATTTATTTCATTGATTTCAATGGGGCGCTGTGTCCCCATTGAAATCAATGAAATAAATTAATTCCCTCCCCCTCCC
>QEPC01004086.1:35629-66169 GCA_003113815.1 Sphenodon punctatus
CGGCCGCTGGTGCTGGGGGGTGGGCTCGCCTCTGGGTCTTTTTTAAAACAAAAATCCAGGCTGGGCAGGGTGGGTGGGGGGTGTCCCCCCTTCCACCCGCGCAGCCTGGACTCGGGGAGGTTTTTTTTTAAAAAAACTTTTTTGCTGGGGCTTTAAGTTCATTGCAGCCATTTTTAAATGGCTGCAATGTAAAAAAAATCCGGTACCCCGGAATCCGGTACCCGGACCGGATTACCGGGTCGAATCCGGTAATGCCGGTACGCCCGGTACCGGCATTATCGGATACCGGATTTTACCGGTTTCCCACCCCTACTGCTCCAGCAGGCGCTGCAGGAATCAGAGACTGCATCGGTATTTCCAGTTGACATGGAAATTCGCTACGTTTCCTTCATTTCCAGGACTCTGTTCTTGACTGGTTCTCTTCATATCTCTTGAACCACTCCTTCAACATTTCTCTTGCTGGTACCTCCTCTACATCAGTTCCCTCTCTGTAGGAGTTCCCCAAGGCTCTGTTCTGGGCACTCTTCTCTTCTCCCTTTTCACTCTTTCTCTGGTTAAATTCACCGAAACCCACAGCTTCCAGTATCACCTGTATGCTGATGACACGCAACTCTCTAGCCACTTCCATTCTGTCCCCCTCCATCCAGTCTCATATCGCTGACTGTCTTGTTGACATCTCTGCCTGGATGCCTCACCACCAACTCAAGCTTAGTATGGCCAAGACTGAACTCTTCATCTTCTCCCCAAAATATTCACCTACTACTACTCTCTCAATTTCCACTGAGGGTGTTACCATCCAGCTGGTCCCTCGGGCATGTAGCCTGGGATTCATCTTTGACTCCTCTCCCCCTCCTTTACCCCTCAGAGCCAGGTTGTTGCTAAACCCTGTTGCTTTGCTCTGTATAATACTGCTAAAATCCAGTCCTGCCTTACTGTTGCCACCACAAAAATCCTAGTCCATGCTCTAGTCGTCTCTTGCCTTGACTACTGTAACCTTCTCCTTACTGGTCTCCCCCGCTCTGATCTTGCCCTCCTCATCTCTGTTCAATGCTCTGCCGCCGAAGTCATCCACCTTGTCCATTGCTTTGACCATGTTCAGTCCCTCCTCTCCGCCCTACACTGGCTCCCTCTACGTAAACATATTCAGCACAAACTCCTGGTCTTCACCTTCAAGGCTCTCGTGGCCTTGATCTCCCATATCTCTCCACTCTTGTATCCCACCACACTGCTGCCTGGGAGCTTCTCTCCTCCTCTGCCCCACCCTCACCTGTTCGCAACCTCCTTGCTCCTCTAAATGTCTTTGCTCCTTCTCTCTTGCTGCCCCTCATGCCTGAAACTCCCTTCCTGGATGCATTTGCTCTGCTCCCTCCCACCCCACTTTCAAATCCCACCTGAAAACCTACCTCTTCTGCCAGGCCTTCCCTAGCTCATCATCAATGAAATTGTGTCCTCTTCCCCCTCACTCAGAATCTCTTCCCTGTAACTAAGTGAAGCACATGCACCTGCAACTTCTCAACCTCATGAATCTACTCTTTTCTTTCCCAGTCTTCACCTCTCCCCTTCTCTCCCCCTCACTTGTGTCTGCCCCTTGGAGGTAGGGACCTCTCTATAACTATTGATTGCACAGTGCCAGGTACACTGCTGGATAATAATAATAATAATAATAATAATTAATGTACTTTAACACTAGGTGTTAAAAAGAGGATGATAATGGGACATTGAGTAACTATCAGTTACTCAATGGCAGTTACTAACTGAGCAAGAACCTAACACAGGAGTTGAAAAGTTATGATACTCAAATACCCAAGTATTGAAACTCTTGCATTATGTCAGACAAACATCATGTTTAAAATATTGCTTATTGCCATTTATTTATCCACATCAATTGCCATTTATCCACCAAGTTCTCGCAGAATTTTTTTTGACCACATACGCTCATAAATAATCTAGGTTACTTGAGGCATGTTTATAATTAATGAATAAAACAAATAAGATCACTGTAAAATTCTGGCCTTAACAGCAAAGAATTTTTTTAACTAGATTGATCACTATTACAGAGAAAGTGGCTATGTGCGAAATTATGCAGAGGCACCCATACAAACTTAAATTAGGAAATGTACTCAGTGGGGTTATATGCTAACTGGAATCATGTTGCTACCAAGTCATGTTATTACCAAGGCCACTTTTACACGGATGCCACCCACCCACGAACACACGGAAACACCCATCAGATGAGGACCTAAGTTCCCACTTTGTCAAATTTTCTGTGGAGTTGCAGGGGGGCCAGAAAAAGGGGGTTAAGGGTCGTGTTTCTGGCGGCCTGGCTTTTTGTATTTCCAAAGCGTGGATTCATTCTTTTCAGCCATGGTCCCCTGGTAGATCTGAGTTTCAGGTTGGGATTTTAATGCTAGCTAAGCACCATAGTTTTGCCCTGTTTAATGTGTGTATATCCCTCCCCTCTCATCAAACTACTATGTCAAGAACGTATGGTTGGATTTAGAACAAGCAATGTCCTTGATTCAAGACCAATTCCCTAGAACTTCGTTTATACTGGCGGGGGATTGGAATGCTCACATAGGGCCTGGTTTAGTGGATGTTGAGTATGACCACCCTAGCCCCTCTGTTGAATGCTCTCTTGAACATTTAGGTCAACTTTGATTAAAGTTAGTCCATAAGTTTGATCTGATACCCCTTTGCGAAGACCCATATAGCAGCCCTGCAGGAAATTTCACTTTCCTGGGCCCACAAGGCAGGAGTAGGATAGATTTTATTTTTGTTGATAAGAATTTTTTGGACGAATTCGGCAACTTTCCCCTAATCCATAGACCAGAGAGTGACCATGCCCTTCTTAATCTCCAGATATTATTCAACAATCTATCTGGTACAGATTTTTTGAATGAACCATGTCAGCTTCCTTTAAGCTTTATGAAACTATCCCCAGTAGATCTGATATGCAAAGTACAGAATCTTTGTGGCTTGGAGAAGCTCATTTATTTATATAATCGGATTGTGAATGCTCACAACGAAGATTCTCTATTGGATGATTTTGATTTGTTCCTGGATTGTTTTAGAGCAGCGTTTACAGTGAGGTCCAACCGGCAGTTCAACCAGAGGCATCAATGCCGGGATGACCGGGACTGTAAGATACTCAAAGTCCAATTAAAAATTTGTAAGAATGAGTGGGTAAAAGGTTTGGCGTAGGGGCTATTTGATCAGTATCAGTCAGTGAAGAAACAATACAGACAATTATTGAGGATGAAACAAGCTCTGTATTATAATAAGAAATGGGCAGAACTGATAGTAGCCCTGCACACAAAAAAACGTAGCCAGTTTTGGTCTACCTTTAGGGGCCTTATTAATTCCTGTAAGGACTCCCCTAAACAAACAATTTCTAACAAGGATTGGGAACTTTTTTTTGGAAAGTTATATGCCGAATTACGTGTAGGTAGCGAGAGGTTGGAGCTTCACGATTTCAGGCAGGGTTCAGACCCAGGTCTTCCAATAGAGTTTTTGAAAGATAAGTTAGAGGGGCATTAGGAGCCTTGAAATCTAATAAAGCTCCAGGTCCGGATTATATTACTGCAGGAATAGTTCAGGCGGCCCCTAAACGGTGGGCCTCAGTGTTGTCAAAGTTTTTTACATTAATTAGTGAAATGTGTAGAATTCCCTGGACATGGTAACAGAGTTGGTTAGTCCCTATTTTAAAAAAAGAGAATAGTAAGGATCCGTCTTGTTACAGACCTATCAGTCTGCTATCCTTGATAGGTAAACTATATGCACAGTTCTTTCAGGCATATCTAGAGAAATGGGCGGAGGATCTAGCCATTATTCCAGCAGGACAGTTTGGCTTTAGAGCAAGAAGGTCAACAATGGACTGTTGTTACATACTTGTGCATGTCATATTTAAGTATCACAAAATCAAAAGGGGGAGGCTTTTCTTGGCTTTCATTGATGTAACTAAGGCCTTTGACTCATTCCCTCGAGAAAACCTCTGGAGGAAGTTGAGGCAGCTGGGCCTGAATGAGAAAGTTTTGGCTCTATTTGTGCAACTTCACTCTGACAATTAAGCAATTGTTAAGAATGGTATGGTAGGGTTATCAGATTTTATCCCTGTTAATAGGGGGGTAAGACAGGGCTGTGAATTGGCCCCGGTATTATTCAACCTTTATCTGTCAGATTTGGTAACGTATTTAACAGGTGACGATGTCCATGCTCCCAGGATAGGGACCATTGCACTCCCTGTTCTCCAATATGCAGATGATTTAGTTCTTTTGTCCCAAACAGAAATAGGCCTGAGGCATCTAATGGCAAAATTAGACCTCTATAGTAGGGAAAATGGATTGGAAATTAACGCCCATAAATCTAAAATAATAATAGTTGGCCGACAACCCTCCATTAAAAAATGGAAGGTTGGAGATAAAAGGTATGCAATAATTAAATCCTTTACATATCTGGGCGTAACATTTACTAACAGAGGAACTTGGAACGCGCACATCCGAAGTAGGGTCCCTAAGGCTCGCAATCTAGCTAGTGCCATTAAAAGAGCCACAAATATTTCAAAGGGAGTCCCTCTGTCCACTTTTCTGCAAGCATACCGTGCAAAGGTACCTGCATCGGCTACTTTTGGGCTGGACATTGTTCCATGTCCAAACATGATTGCGCTTGAGAGAGTGCAAAATTCATTTCTACAGCGCCTTCTTGGGGTAGGTAACTCAGTACCTGGAGCAGTTTTAAGAGTTGAGACTGGTCTAGTGTCTTTTGATTGTCTCTCTAAGCAGACATTTATTCATTACTGGCTGAGACTTTTGTCCTACCAGGAGGCGTCCCTCCCTTCTCAATGTTTAAAGGAAGAACTAGGCCATACAGGCATAAGAGCATATCCGTGACTTTTATATTTATCTGCCCTCCTTCATGATCTGGGCTTTTCTTTCGCCTTTTTTTGGGTATCGGGGTATGGTACCGGGGGGGCCCCTCTGGGAATCCGGGGTACTGCGCGACCCTGGTAGGCAGCACCTTGCTGAAGGCACTCTGAGCACACGCCCTACACGGGATGGGGACAGATGGCCAGTGCTGGATGCATGCGTACCTGCGCGTCGCCGCCTTACTAGACTGGGCAGGTGCCGTGATGCCATGAGTGGGTCGTCCCGGGGGGCCACCATCAGGGAGGGCCGTACGGCACATACCCTGCTCATGTGACCTGGGAGCAGGGGAAGCTGCTTGTCCTGGAGCAACTGCACCATTTGGACCGTGCGCAGGCTGAGCACTGGCGCTGGACGCGGGGTTGCTGGCCGTATTGACTGGGGTCTGTCCTGGGCCTGCCTCTGCTGGTGATGTTCCCCCCCCTTCTGTTGCCCTGTCCCCCTCCCTGCCCTGTTGGTGTTGCCCCCTGTTGCTGGTTCCCCGTGTTAATAAAGGCTTTTGTGTTCCGTTCCTTGCGTGTCTGTGTTGTGCTTTGCTGTGACCTCTCCCCTTGTGCGTGTGCCTTGGGTGTGTGTGTGTGTGTGTTGCCTGTGTTGTGTGCGTGCCTTCCCCCACCTTGCCCCCGTGGGCCGTGTTCCCATCCCTGTGTGCTTCTGTTGCCTGCTGTGTGTGTGTGGCTCTGCTGTGTTTGTGTGTAAGGGGGGGGGGGGGCCTGGCGCCGGGCGGTCTGGGCTCTGTGCCGGGGCTGTGTGAAGCTGGCTCCTTTGTAGCGGCTGTCATCCCATCTCCTTCCCGTCCCGCCCACGCGGGTCCTGGTGGCTGGGTGAGGGGGGCTGCGTTGCGCGCCTTCGTTTGCCCTCGGTTGGCCATGTTGTGCCGTCGTTATTCTGGACGGGGCTTCCCCGCCATTCCCGTCCATCCATGTACTTCCACGGGTGTTTGCTGGGTGTTTCCCGGGATGGGTGTTTGGCCGCTGGGTGTTTGCGGTCCCCTCCCCTTTCCTTCCCACAACCCCCCGCGGCGCTGTCTGTGTAAATGTGTCCTTGCTTGGCGGCACCGGGTGCTTGCTGGGTGTGCTCACCCACCCATTCACACCCATCTCCACCTACTGGCGCTGCTGCGTCGTCCATGTAAAAAAGGCCCAAGCCACAAATAGTAGTATAGCTTTAGGACAACTGAATGTCATTGGGATTGGAAGCACAGGCCTAAAAGGAAATAAAAAAGATTTCCCATAAAACACAAACTGTTCTGTTGTCAGGAACCATACTTTCAATAGTTATTCTATGTTGAGCGTATTTGTTATAACTTGTACCCCAGATACAGAACTGTCACAAGAACTGTTGTTTTTAAATTCTGAAACTGGGTGGCAACATTATAGGTACTCACATATCCTTTGTAGCTGGAATCTAGCTCTGGTCCTGTGGGTGTTTTGCTGCGGATAATGTTCTCTGTTTGCTGTATTTGGAAACGACTGGTGTCTAACGCCTTGTCCAGTTGCCGGATGTGTGTTTCCAAGGAACCCGGCTCGCCTGTAGCAAAAGCACAAAAGCTGTGCTGTGACTATTTCTTTCAGATTTTTCAAAGGCTTTGCTCATGCCTCGGAAGTACTAACCAGGTTAGACAGCATGGAAACAGCAGCTGCAGTAGTAGCAGATGTGTTGGGAATTGACAAAGCAAATTTGCAACCAACATGCTAGTGTGTTAGCAGCTTCTCAGATGACAGATGGCTATAGTGAGATGAATGTGCTTGCAATTAGGACCCCATCAAAGCTTTCATAACTGCAAATGGGCCTGTTCTAGATGACCCTTGAGATCCCTTCCAGCCTTGTGACTCTATGGCTCTAAGAGACAATTTCCTCCCCCCAGCAAATGAGATTTCATTGCTCTGGAAGACTAAATTCTCACTGCATTTTGTTATATGCTCAGACAGCTTTTGAGACATTGTTCATGCTGAGATGGGCAATCACTGAGGCCTTGGCAACAAGCTTGCTCACTACCATTTTCCTTTGCTTTTTCTTCTGCAATGGTCTCTGCAATAAACATTGTGGCACTTTCCCTGAACCTGAAAGGGTAGATTTTTAGCTTACTTTGTGGATGTTATTTCTATTATACTTTGAACCTGTAAAGAATAGTTTAGAAACAATGAATCTTGAAGCTATTACAAAATATGAGTGCCTTTCCTCCCTTCTGTTTCAAGGGCAGCACTGGGCCATGCTATCATGGCTCTGGATGGCCATATGCTTCTCTTTAATGGGAAAGAACAGAGATGGAGGTAACTAATGACCTGACATATAACTACATTGTCAAAGTGTCACATGGAAGCTGCGTAGGAAGGGCCATTACATTTTTTCCCATAGTTGTTACTGTGCCTCATGTTCTCACAGCATCTTCTGGTCTCTTCCAGTCTGAGAATTCTGGACAAAACTTGTTTGGAAAAAAACAACAACAGACAGTGAATGCCACCTATAAGTGATGGATCCAACAGCCCATCTGCAGGTGGAGCAGCTGGATGCACGCTTCCGCAAGCCATGGAGAACCCACTCTCAATCTCTCAGGGAGCCATATCGGGAAATGCGGCGTGAGCCATGCGGGGCCAGCCCAATGTGCGGTGGCTGTCTCTGTGGCCATGGTAGCCACTCTGGGAGCTGCCTGTTTGTTCCGCTTCCCATGCCCTCAACATATGTGGGTTCTCTGAGGTAGGGCTATATGGCACCCACAGCCTCCACTCCTCTCTGGTAAACTTACTCGTCTGAAAACACCCGTTGAAAGACAGCTCTTTCTTGCAGACTGTAGGGCAAGCTACTTCTTCCCACTCCCAAGCTTTCATAGGAAACCCTGTTTGTTTACAGCTTGCAATAAAGATGCTTTGCCAAAAAAGAAAATGTGGGAGCTCTAGAGGTATTTGGAAGTGCACATAACATTTCAGATTCTTTACACAGGAGAGTGTAAACACTAGTATTTACACTCTAGGAGAGTGTAAATACAGGTGTGTAAAATTAAATCCTTTACTCTGACACCTCTTTTACACAATACATTTATCAGGGAGCTGTTGGCCAAAACCTTCTTTTTCTACTAATGTAACACCTCTAATGCAGATTGGCCAAGTACTACCCATGTTTATGCAAACGGAAGCCTGAGATCAAATTTTGATTTTCCAATGTCCATAAAGACAGGAGAGGGAAAGAGCCCCTGCCTTCTGGTCAGGAACAATGAAACCTAAGATTTATTTTTATTTATTCCAGTTTTTACCCTGCTCTTGCCAAATGGCTCAGGGATATCATTTGGGGGAAGGGGTGGTGCTGTGTGGGGCTACAAGAATATCTGCTCACCATCTAACCTCAGGGACCGCCTCGCCCTCGGTGCCCCAGGGCGACTCCTGCGGTCGGCCGGGGGTGCCTTCTTGGAGGTTCCCGCGCGTAAAGCAGGGGGCCACAATGGAGAGGGCATTCTCGGTGGCTGGGCCGCGCCTTTGGAACTCCCTTCCGGAGAAGCCCGCCTGGCCCCCAGCCTGTTGTCATTCCGGTGGTGTTGTAAAACCTGGCTGTTCACCCAGGCCTTTGGGGGTTGGTGGGTGGGTTAGGGTTATGGTCTTTCCGCCCCCACGCTGTTTTACTGTTTTAACCTTCGTGCCTTGTTTTAAATATTGTTGATTGTTTTAAACTGTTTTTATAGTGTTTTTATGTATTTTGAAATTGAAATTGTTGGAAGCCACCCTGAGCTGGTTACAGGAGGGTGCGGGGTATAAATTACTGAAATAAATAAAATAAATAAATAACCCATCCCACCCTCCCCCGCCAAATGTCTGGTGGAAGAGCCAGGTCTTACAGCTTCATTGAAAGACGAGAAGATCCAGGCTGAAGCGAACCCCCACCGGGAGGGAATTCCAGAGCGATGGTGCAGCCGCTGAGAACGCCCTCCTGTCCATCCAAACTTGCCAGTAATGCGGTACTTCCAGGAGGGTGCCCCCAGACGACCGCAGGGGCCGCCCAGGATGTGAGGCGATTACTCAGATAAGCAGGGTCTAGGCTGTGGAGGCTACACTATTGCAATACACTCTGCATGGGTCTGCCCTTGGTGACAGTTCAGAAGCTGCAGCTAATGCAGAATGCGGTGGCCCGCCTTCTTACTGGGATGGGCTGCAGGGAGCACATGACACCTGTGCTTCGAACACTACACTGGCTGCCTATTGTCTTCCAGGCCCAATTCAAGTTGCTGGTGTTGACCTTTAAAGCCCTTCATGGCCTGGGCCCTGCTTATCTGAGTGATCACCTCACCCCCTGGGTGGCCCCTGCGGTCATCCAGGGGTGCCCTCCTGGACGTTCTGCATTACTGATGAGTTTGGATGGACAGGAGGGCGTTCTCAGTGGCTGCGCTGTTGCTCTGTTACTCCTTCCCAGTGGGGGTTCACCTCAGCCCAGATCTTCTCATCTTCCAATGAAGCTGTAAAACCTGACTCTTCCGCCAGGTGTTTGGTGGCTGGTGGGGGATGGGTTAGATGGGTTGGGGGCAGGGAATTTATTTTTATTTTTTCCTTATGCACTAGCCAGAGTTTTTATGAGAATTCATAGTGTTATTTATTTACGCTGATATATTTTTATATTGTGATTATTGTTTTATTGTTTTTAATTTTGTAAGCCACCCCGAATCACTTTTGCAAGAGGGGCGAGGTAAAAATAAAATAAATAAATAAATAAATAAATACATTCATGCCTCAGTGAAAAACACATGTAAATCCCCTGTTATATAATTGCTTGTTCCTTGATGCACTACCCCCTGGAAACATGTATAAAAAAGGAGCCCAAGAATGCAAGCAGCATTCTATTAAGGTCCATTTCAAATTAGGTCCTCTCCTCATTAAAATTATATGAATGTTCACCGTCCATGCTTTCAAGGCCATGGAGATCTGTTAATTTAAACTAGAGAGCCAGTGTGGCCTTGTGGCTAAGGTGCTGGACTTGGACCTGGACCTTGGAAGCCAGGGTTTGAATCTCACCCTAGCCAATAAACTCACTGGGTGGCCTTGGACAAGTCACAACCACTCAACCTCAGTTCCCCATCTCTAAAATGGGAATATGTGTGTGTGTGTCTCTTTCTGTGTTCCCCTCACCCTTGTCCATCTTAGTTTGTAAGCCCACTGAGCAGGGACCTGCGTTTGAAAATCTGTGACTGTAAAGCACTGCGTATGCCTAGTAGCGCTATAGAAATAATAAGTAGTAGTAGTAGTAGTAGTAGTAATCCATAACTTATAAAAGTGCAATAATTCAGACTACCCGGGGCTGAGGCTACATGAGCACTGAGGGCCTGATTCCTCTGCAGCCCCGTGACAGGCAATCACCACTGCCACACTGCAGGGAAAGCATGGAGAACCGGCCACATGGTACAGGATCAGTCTGCGGCCTGCTTCACTGTTGGGGGGGAGCAGAGAAGGGTGCATGCTTCTCTCCCCGCCAACAGCTGATGGGAAGTGGAGTCTGGAAGGCTGTAGGTTCCCCTCCTCTCTGACAAACAGCTGATCAGGCGGAGGGGGGTAGCCCAGAGGAGTGTGCACCCCTCCCCCCACCCTGACAAACAGCTGATCAAGGGCTGTTTGTCACACGTGCTCCTCTGAGCTCCCCATCCCCTGATCTGCCTGGCTGGACTGAGAACCCGCCCCCGGTTGTGATGTGGCTGCGTGTGACAGGCACCAGTGGCTGCCGTAGATTTTGCCATGCAGCGGACAGAAGGGACCTGGTCACATGGGTTGTGCCACCCTGGCAGTGGGTAAGGCTGCTCCACAATGTGTTCTTGAAAGTTTTCCAAGGACATGTTGTGTAGCAGGCAGCTGTTCGACCCACCTTGGGGGAACATCTGGCTGCTGCTGGCCATATGAGCCACTGCATCGCGTTGTTTGTGTGCCCAGGAAGGGGTAAGACTACCCAAGGCATGGTAGCCTTCCCTCCCTGACTCATGAAGCCTCACTACTACGTGTAGTAGTGTCAAATCATAAAGAACTGCACCTCTAAGATTTGTACACACTTGTCCTTTCCCATTTCAGTCTCCATTCTGAGAGAGGATAAATGCAGTTGTTTTCTCAGCCTTTATGGAACAAACGTCTCCCCACAGGAAAAACCAAGGTTCAGGATCTGTTTTTTTAAAATAAAAAAACAACCTTTCACCTCAAATCCTTGTGTTTTAATACTGGGATTTGAATGGCACTGATGTGTATAGAATACTCATCAACTAAGCTTAATTCTCCAGAAAATGAGCTTAAACATACTGCATGTTAACTAGTTTTAAAAAATCCTGTCCTCTTTTTCTGAATGTATGAATGAACAAACTCTTTTAAATATGGTAGTAAAGAAGGAAAATTCTGCATTAACAACATGCCCATGCCACTATGTGCAGTAAATCTATCTTGTAAGTGGTGAGAGGTACAGAAGTGCTAAGAGAAGATGACACTGTTATAGTTATGAGTTGGGGGCACTTGGAACTGCCTATGCTTAGGCTTTTTCAGTGCCTACCAGAAATATTTCTGAGTGCATTTTCAGTAAGTTTTACATAGGCCTCTGGGCTTTCAGGGATCTCTACATCTGCAAAAATAAAGCACAATCTGAGTAGAGAGCTCAGCAGCTGTTGTCTCAGTCTCCTTGTTGCAGGAAACCAGTTTTCCTGGAAAGAGAGTAAATCACCCGTTCCAGTTTAGTTTAGAAGACACTTTCCTTTTGAACAAACAGAATGATAAAATGAACCTGCATGTGGAAATGAGGTTTAGAATCCAAGGAAACTGGACTTTTTTTTAGAAGATAATGAGGAAATGAAACACACAAGATTGACATAATTCAAGATCAGAACCTCTCTGTTAGGCTTCCATAACAATAAAAGAGCCACATTCACTGTGTCCACATATGGACACAGTTCCACATACAGGCAGACAAATTTTGCATTCTCCTAATACAAAAAGTCCATGTGTCCTTAATCTGACAAAGCCTGCAAAGATGTCAGTGCAAGTCTTGTGTGAATAAAGATAGTTTTTAGTCTATCAACAGATTCAAGACTTGGCCCACTGGGAGTACACCCATTTTGTTTTTGAGGAGTTCTCTAGCCGTTCAGGGCTGCTTGTGGCAGGAGGGGCTGGGTACAAAATTCTTAAATAAATAAATAAACAAACAAATAAATTTCTTCATGGCACTTACCATCAACAAATATTTACAAGTCTGCCACAGAAAAGATGAAAAATAATCTCTACTGAGATTAAGGGTAGGCAGGAAACAATCATTTTAAATTGCAGGAAGGTAGATGGAGGCTAAATATAAGAAAAAACTAACTAGAAGAGCAGGTGAGCAATGGAACAAGTTGCCTAGGGAAATAAAATCTTCATTGTAGATTGAATAGAAAAGGCTGACTATACATCTGTCAGGTGACTATACATCTGAGTGAATCCTGTCTCAGTGCGGGGAGTTGGGCTAGATAACATCTGAGATTATTTTGCAGTTCTATGAGCCCATATTATTATTTTAGTCAAAAAATATTCCAGTCTCATCTGGCAGGCAATAGGTGCAATACAATACTGTTCCTTCCCTGTCAGTCACTGAATTCTTGCCTACAATATTTGAAGTCTGCAATCCTCTGTAAAGGACCAGGAACCTAAAGAAATCTAGTAATCTGCAATTTTTCAGAGACTTTTTGAAACATTTCCCATTTCTTACAAATTTTCATTTTAGTATTCTTTTGCTGAAGAAGGGATGACAGATGAGCAATCATACCTGATATGCTGGCTGCTCCTCTAAGATAAAAATCTTTGTCTTCGTGTCCCTCTTCTTCCTCAGAGTGCAGTGCCCTTGCAACTGCAGTCTCCAGGTCACGGCTCAGGTCATAGTCATGATCCCATTCCAGGGGGATGGAGTCTACGCTTGCAGGAGTATCCCGCCCTGACCTCTCGCTTCTGATTGGTTGGGCAAGTGACAGTGAAAGGTTGGAGGAAGGGTGTGGAGAGAGAACACTGTCTGCTGATTTGTCATGCCAGTGTATGTCAGAGAGATCTGCCGATTCATCCAGATCCACCTCTCTATCAGAGAGGTCGTGTTCATCGTCTGTAAGCTAGAAGGAAACACCAGCACAGAGCCAATTAATTCACTTCCCAGAACAATGTCTCTTTTACCTAGGTCAATGAGATAAAAATGTCACTGGGTAACATTCAAACTGACAGGATTCCCAGTTTGTGTCTTTCTTTGATCCTCCTTTGTTTTTCTTTTAATGCATATAAAATATAAAGTGACTAAGAGAGTCTAAGAATAAACTCATCTTCTCTGGTTAGTACTCATCTGTCTAGTCTCATGTCAGGTGATTGTCTTTGAATTTCATACAGATGCTATCTCCATACAAACGGCAAAATCAGTACAGCATTTTGGAACGGATTATAGAAGCTATAAAAGGAATTTATCTTGATCATAGCTCTCATCTTTTCCTTTGTGTTCTGAAAAGCACCTTGGGTGTTAACAGACAAGATGCTGTTCCACATCTGCCCTGGATTTGCCTGCCCATCTGAAAGGCGCCTGCCAGATGTTCAACTTGGGGCTACCCTGGGCTGGCTCCACACAGCATCAACCCAGGAATGGTGGAGCATGCTTTTTGGGCAACCCCCAGCTACCATGGGGTAACAGACAACCATGGGGTTGCTGCCTATCTGTTGGGGTGCGCGCAGCGTTGCGCTTGTCCAGTTTCACTGGGGTGGCAGCAGGATCAGGCCCAGAGTAAGTGCCTGGTGGTCACCAGCCAGCTGATGGAGTGGATCGGGAAGGGAAAAGTGCTCCATCAGCTGGCTGGTGCCCACCAGGCACTTCTCCCTCCCTGTCCATTCCATCAGCTGGCTGGTGACTACTGAGTCTGATCCTGCTGCCACTACAGCAGAATCTCAGGGTCCTATCAGTGTGTTGGGCTTCCCGGACTCAGCTGAAACAGGAGGGTTGAGTGGCAGCTGCCCCCATGACTATCTATGGCCCTTTTTACACAGACGCTCTAACACCCATAAAATGGGTGTTACATTTTATTATACATGTTGCAGGGCACCACTGCAGCCAATCACCATGGGCCCTGTGCACACATGATGCCTCCACCCAGTTCCTCTGGGTGGAGATGGGTGTTGGCCGGTGGGTGGGGAGTATTTCCCTGGATGGAGATGGGTGGGGGTGTCTGTGTAAACGCCACTTTCGGTGGGTGTTAGTGAGTGTTTGCTCCCAGCCAACACCCATCTCCACCCATCCCCACCCACGGAGCAACCGGCAGTGGCGTCCGGCTTTTGCTTTTGGTTTCTGTATAGGGGTCCCACAGAGCAACTCTGGGCTCCATGGTGCTCCTATCTTGTGTGAAAACACCCCTTGTCATGGCATTCCCTTAGCTGGTCTTTATAGTTTGATTTCCAAAATCAGCCTTTCAACTTCCGTTCTGCATTTATGGAGGCTAGCAATACCCTCTATCTGGCAGGAAGACTGTCGTTTTAAATAAGAACCCAGTATCATGTCTTTGTAATAGGAGTACATTATTATTCAGTGGAATTCACCCTACAGCCAGGGTATGAAGGTTTTTATGGTTTGGGTCCTAAATCCACCTTCAGGGTGGTTACCAGACTCTAACTGAAGGAGAAAGGGGGTAAAGGTTCTGGAGTGGGGGGTGGGGGGAAACCTTGCAACAGGATCTCACTAGACATTTTACTGTGTTTAACAAATCTGAAGACAGACGAGATGCAATGTGTATGCTGCCTGCCTGCCTGCCCTGCTTCACCAGCAGGCATTTGCCGCAAATTGGAACATTGTCTTACTGGGCTCAGACACAGGCAGCCAATAAGCAGCAGTAAGCTGCAGTCAGTTGGTTTTGCACTAAAGTACATCCTGTCCAGTTAAAGGGCAGCCACAGCAACATGTCTGTAGGCTCCTTGTGTTAAACACCTTTGTTTTAGACAAGTTACTGGGTTTTGTTTTACTTAGCTGAGGCAATGAGAGGCCAACATCCTGGCAGTGGACAGAGCTCCTCCCTTGGCTACCACTTGACTAAAGGCCTGGCCATCACACTAATGTGTGAAGCATTCATTATATTCTTATTTATGGAGAAGGAAGGCAGGTCCCTTTAGAATTTACAATCTGAATAGTACACAGTACAATATGCAATCATGAAAGTGGGAAAGAAAAGGAAGAATGGGGATATACATATAGAAATCCCAGCATGTTCTGAGCATCTTGAATATTAATCTTGTTGGATTAAAAAAAAAATGAGATTACTACTAAACCGGGAAATAAACCTTGAAAAAGGAATATACATACAGGAAGGCGGATGAGTTTCTTGTGGTAGCGTTCCACACGACCAAAGACCTCTTGACAGTAACGGCGTAGCTCGTCTAGTTCTTCTTCAATGACAGCTGCATCCATGGGTTCACTTTTCTCTATCAGCTGCTCACCCTGGACAATTATCTGCTCGATTTTGTTGTTGTTCAGCAAGATCTCCTGCTGAAAGGCCTATGTGACAACAGGATTTGTTATTTTTGTTTGTTTATTCACTTCTGGTGATAATATTCAACAGGATGGTATGTTCAGGAAAGATATGCTAAATCACATTTCAGTCGCATATCTAGTTACCTACTTCTAGGTGTGAACAAGAATTTGTGGTGGAATTCCACATTCTCAAGCCATGCTTTCCTATATGTGCTAAAGAAAAAGCATCTCTAGCTCTAACCAGTACGTGTGAGCATCCGGAGGAAATTGTGGATTCGGATCTGTTATGGATTCAGATCTGCAATTTCCATATTTAATTATGGATTTAGATTATGGATCTATTTATTTAAATCAATAAAAAATAAAAAATATCATTGCACATGAGCAAATTGGCTGCTGGAACATTCTGCACATGCATGCACTTTTCCAAAATGGTGGTGGCAATGATTTTACTGAGAGAAGGACTGTCGATCAGGGAACTGTCACTATCCTTTATACTGTACTGAAAAATCTACCTTTTATCTGTTGCCAGATATAGAATCATAGAATTGTAAGTTTGGACGGGACCTCGTGTGCCATTTAACCCAATCTCCTGCTTGAAGGAAGGAAGCCCTTTACCTACATCATTGCAAAGAGCTGCTTAACCAGATGATTTTTGAGAACATCCCATTAAGGAAATTCCACTACCTCTTGGCAACCTATTCTATTATCCAAATGTTCTTACATTTAGGAAGTTTTTCCTAATATTTAACAGAAATCTAGCTTGCTAGATTTAAGTACATTCCCTCTTCTTCTATTTTCTGTGGCATTGGGGCCAATCCCATGCCCTGCAGAGTGCCGTGTGGAGGACACGTGGTGCGCGAGCACGGACGCATGTGCAAACCTTGCATACCCCCGGCACAGGGCCTATAGCGCCCATGCAAAATGTGCGGTTGGGTGTGCAGCTCCATGCACGGGGCATGGGATTGGCCCTATTGGGCATTATTTATTATTTGTAAACAACACCATCAATGTGGTTGGTGCTGAGAAGTGATAATTGGAGACAGGTCCCTGCCCCACGGAGCTTACAGTCGGATATTTAAGAAGTTGTGAAGTTACAAGTACAAGCTTAGCATATGCTAAGCTTAGTTACAAGGGGAGGTAGGAGATCTTGAAGGATAAGATGGTATAAAGAGAAGAATCAGTGAGCAACCTGTGTGGTAAAAAAGTTGAGTGGCCTGATATTAATTGACACTAAGGTCATATTCCACTGCTCTGTCAGCGTAAAAAGGCTTGATCAGAGATGTCAGCAACATTTGTTATCGCTTAGTTTCCTTTCACAGACAGACGTAAGAAGTGCCATACTGGGTCGGACTAGTGGCCAGCTCTGGTAGCTCATGAGAAGTACATGTACAGGTCATGGAGGCATGACCCATCACTTGATAAACAACTCTCAGTTACTGGTTGCCAGGGGTTTAAGCCCCGACTAGTAGGCATTTATGGCTCTGTCCTCTAAGAATTTATTTGGTTTCCATTTGAAACTAGTTATGCTGCTGGCTTTCACGGACTCCTCTGGCAATGAGTTTCACAACTGTATTGTCTGGTGAGTGAAAAAGTACTCCACACGAGATGCTAACTCAATTTGGGCAGCATTACCCCACATCGGGCTGCCTTACTCTGTGATACAGTGCATCATATGGCTGGCAGTTGCCAGATGTTCACCCTGCCGCGGGGTGGACAGCTGGTTGCTATGCGCTGCACCCCCCAGGGACACAGCACATAGCAGAGTTGCCCAATGTGGGGTAATGCTGCCTGGATTGGGTTAAGGGGTCACCTCTTGTGTGGCCAGTCCCTGTCTGACCTGCCCTATGGCAAGGTCCGCTGCGGGGGTCTTGAGCAGCAGACACCTTCACCATTCCTACACGGCCACTTCACAGCTGGGGGCGGGATAGTGGGTGGGCTAGGGGATGGTGGGTGGGGCAGGACAGTTGCGCATGTAGTATGCCCTGGGATGGGCAGTGGCTTGAGCCAGCCCTACGTCATGTTGCTGTACCTTTTGTTTCCAATCTTTTAACAGAACCCAATCCATGATAGGACTCTTCGTCTTCTACTTATTTGCTTACGAGTCTGGTGAGGGACCTTGTCAAATGAATTTTGAAAATCTAAATATACTCTATTTGGGAGACATTGGGGCCATTGCTGTCTGGGGTTGTCAACGCCTCTCTTCTGGGGGGTGGGGTGGGGTGTAGGATGCCGGACACTCTTAAAAATGGGTCACTAGCCTTGCTTAAGAAACCATCTTTAGTCTCAGTCAGCTACCTCTACCCTGGCTCTAACCTTCCCCTTTTAGCAAGGTTACTGAATGGGTGGTTGCCCGACAGCTCTGGGCTCATCTCAACGCTATCAGATTATTGGACCCATTTCAGTCAGACTTTCATCGTGGGTATGAAGACTGCACTTGTGGCCTTGGTCGATGATCTGCACTTGTGGCCTTGGTCGAGATTGACATGGGGAATTGCATTCTATTGATCTTGTTAGATCTTCCAATGGCCTTTGACACAGTTGATCATATGGTGTTGCTGACTCATCTTTGGGAATTGGCAGGGGTGTGGGACTGTTCTTGAGTTGTTCCATTCATTCCTGTCAGGGAGGTTTGAGTGGGTGGTAATAGGTGATTGCTCCTCGTCCCCTCGTGATCACTCCTGTGGGGTCTCACAGGGTTTCATCTTGTCTCCCCTCTTGTTCAATGTGTACATGAGGCTGCTGGGCAAGATCATTCGGAGGTTTGGAGTGAAGTGTCACCAGTCATACCTGGAAGGAAGGAGCCAATTGGTGGTGAAGAATGGATACGCGTCATCCCCAAGGTGCCTGAATTGCGGTGTTCCTCAAGGTTCTATGCTTTTGCCTGTGTTGTTCAACATATACGTGCAGCCCTTCAGGGATGTCATGATCAAGCATGGGGTTGAGTATCATCAGTACGCTGACATACACAGCTGTATATCTCTTGCCCCGTAAGTCCTGCCAACTCGACCTCTGCCTTGGAGGAATGCTTGGATGACAGCTGCCTGGAAGCATTGGAGCTACCTTGTGCTCAATCAGGGGAAGCCTGAGGAGATGTTGCTGGGAAGGGGCAGCCGATATGACGATGCCCTTGCCTTCTTCAGGCCCCTGAATGTGGATGGGGACTGGGTAGAGGTGGGCCAGGTAAAGGACTTGGACGTCATTTGCTACCACGCTCTGTCCATGAAAACGCAGGTATCGGATGTGGTGCGGAAATGCTTTTTTCAGCTTCACAATGTGCATAACTTACGCCCTTATTTATGCCAGGCCAACCTTCCCACAGTGACCCATGTCCTGGTGACTACAAGACTTGAGTTTTGTAATTCCCTCTTCTACGGACTACCGGCAGTACTTATCCATCACTTGCAACTTGTTCAGAATGCGGCAGTGCAGCTGCTTACTGGTTTAGGGAGCAGTGATCATATTATGACCGCCCTGCGCACTCTGCGTTGGCTGTCAGTTGAGGAATGGATTGAATTTAAGACTGCGCTGCTGGTTTTTAGGGCCCAGAACAGAAGATTAGGCTCTGGCTATATAGGAAAACTTCTTCTGGAGCCTCACACAAATGGGTATCTGTGCTCAGGAACCACCTGCTGTTTGGGGGTTCCACCATCATGTCTTAAGTCATCAGACGATCAGGCTTTTGTTATGGCAGGCCCCTCGGCGTTGAACTTGCTCCCCCCAGATGTTCATCTCAGTTCCTCCCTTCTTACCTTCAAAAAGCACCTGAAAACATATTTATTTTCTAGGTGCTTTTAGGATTCACTGCTGGTTTCCTTAATGCATTTTGTCTTCCCTTTTTCCTTCCCCTATTTTATAATTTTTAATACTCTTTTAGATTACTTGTTTTAAACTGTTTTAAAGTGTTTATACTGTGCTTACTTTTATGTAAATCATGAAGCGCTCTGAGTGCCATGTAGGCAGAGGCTCTCTATAAAAATAAAATAATTATTAATTATTATTGTTATTATAATATGCTGATTACACCCAGCTCTACCTCTCTTTTTCATCTGATCCAGGTCCTGCAGTCTCAGTGCTTACCTGATGCCTGGCTGAGGTTGGGGACTGGATGAGGGTGAGCTGATTGAAGCTGAATCCTGACAAGACTGAAGTGATGATGGTTGGCTGGCCCTGTGACTTCGGGGGAGCTGAGACTCCTGTTGTTGATGGGGTCTGGGCCCCTTTGGTCACTCAGTTTTGCAGCCTTCAAGTTCTTCTGGACTCTTGTTACGGTGGCCAAGAACACTTTTCACCAACTTCATCTGGTAAGGAGGCTGCGGCCTTTTCTTTCTGATTTGGACCTGGCCACTGTCATCCACGCTTTTATCACCTTGAGGCTAGATTACTGCAGCGTGCTCTATGTGGCGCTGCCCTTGATGAATGTTTGGAAGCTGAAGCTGGTGCAGAATGCAGTGGCTTGGCTCCTTTTGGGGATGGGTCGCCAGGAGCACATTTCACCAGTACTCCGGAGTCTGCACTGGCTGCCTATAGCTTTCCAGGCAGAATTCAAGGGGTTGGTTTTGACCTTTCAAACCCTAAAAGGCCTGCCCCCATATATCTAAAAGACTGTCTTTCCTACCATGTCCTGTCGTGGCCCCTGTCGTCAGATGGGAGTGCCCTCCTGTTGGTTCCATCTGCCACTCTTGTATGTATGACAGGGGCAAGCAGGGGGCATTCTTGGTTGCTGCCCCAATATAGTGAAACCCCCTCCCCTTGGAGGTTTGCCTGAGTCAGAGCCTGAGCATCTTTTGGAGGTGGTGTAAGACCTTTTTAGTAAGGCATTTGGCAGCTGGGGATAGGGATTCGGTGGGAGGTTGTTGGGTGGTTCGGGTTGGACCGGGATAGGTGTTTTTGTTGAATTCTATTTTCAATGTTTTTAAATTGTATTTTATGTTTTTTGTGAGCTGCCATGAGCCTTTGGAGAAGGGTGGGGTAAAAATGTAAAATAAATAAGTAAACAAATAAATAAAATATATCAATTTGATTACCCCATCCACATGTTTGCTGACATTCTCATAAAATTCTAATAGATTAGTGAGGCATGACTTCAGTGTACATGAGAATTACCAAGCACTTTAAGTTTAGCACTTCAAGTGAAGAACGTAGGGTGAAAACGGAAGTGACAGCTCTCACTGTCGCCACAGACTTACCCGGGTGATGGTGGAAGCTGCCACCTTGGCCAGGAACCGGCCTGGCTGCTGAACAAAAATAAGGGCGACTAGGCTGGGGAGGGGGCAGGGAGATGCACAGACATGTGACTGCCTACCATCACCCCCATGCTACACACAGTAGCCTGCCCCTGGCTGACAGGTAGCCATGGCGACCAACAGCCACCATGGCACCTGGCCACTCCTGCCAGGTCAACATAAAGCAGACCTTCAGACGTGAAAGTCTGCTTTAGTCCGGGTTCGGAGGCCAGATCCTGACCGTCGTGGTGGCTAGCCCTGGCTGTGACTCAGGGATTCCCCCGAGTCACAGCTTGGGTTAGCCCTCACTACAGTCAGGAACCAGATCATGCTAACATCTGGCAGGCGCCTTTCAACATGATGATGGCACCTGGTTTAACATGCACTAAAGCAGGATAAACAGTGCCGCCGTCACGTTTGAAAACACCCCAAACCTATTGCATATGTGGTTTTCTAGTACAGCTGTCTTTGGTGTGCCAGAACTAGACTTATTTGGTGTGAGTCTACATCCTATCTGAAATGAGCTTCTATCAGTTATGTATTATTATTATTATTATTATTATTATTATTATTGTTTTGTTGTTATATTACTTGACACTTTCCCTTAATAATTTATAAGCCCTCATTTTCTGCTGGAGTATTTTATGTTATATATGTGGGTTGGCTTTCCATACCTTCAGTTGCTTTATCTTTGCTTGGACATCACACTCTGAAAAGTGTTCAATATTGGTCAGCTGCAGGTCCATTTCTGTTAGCCAGACAAGTATGCTGTCACGTGCAGTCTCAAACTCCTCACGCTGGCCAATGAAATGCTGGAAAACAAAAAGAAAGGGAAAAAAAAGACAAATCTGAGACTCCTATACAAAATAGCCTCCACTTCATTAAGCTCTTACTCTAGGGGAGACTGATACATTTTCTTCTTTCATCTTCTCTATGGTCTTCCACATTCCTGCTTCAGCACCATCTTTTTGGTTGTGATTGGCACAGGATACAAAAGCTCAGCTTTAGGCAGTCTCACTCTTCTCTTCTAAGAAGTAACAGGCATCCAGGTCCATTTGTACATCATCCTGGTGCCTATAACTTTACTAGATTTGACAGAGCCCATGAGGTGACCAGACAAAGAATAAATTGCATGTGAAAACAAATATGTAACAATACACCAGTAAAGAATGGACTCAAAACAGAGAAATACTTTGAGCCTGCGCAGGATGGAGGTGACCCGCTTTTGTAAGTTGTCCCATCTCTGATTCCCTTCATGGACCATCTGCCTGAGGCTGCAAGCAGAGTCGGTGCGGTTCTCTCGGGCCAGGCGGCGGTACTGCTTATTGATCAGTTCCAGCTGCGTCAGACTTTCATGCACCTGTCGCTGGAATGCCTAAAACAACCACCACAAACATACCATCAGACACGGTCAGGCTGGAATCAGTCAATATCAATGATCTCTCGCTTTGTTCTTGTCTTTGACTCCTACTCTGTAAATGGATCACCATGGGCAAAACCCTCCCTGATGGTGAGGAAATTCCACAGGGCCATACTTGACACTTTTACTTGGGATGAGCCAGGAGAATTTTGCTGTTTACGAAAGCAAAATGAGTGCCAGCACAAAATTATCAATTTCCTGTTTCAGTAAGAATAATTTTATTAAAGGCAATCATGGTCTTATTCTAGGATTGGAGGTTTTTTCTTTCTCATCCAATCTTATGTCTTCCTGATGGATATGAGGAAAGAGAGGTTGTAAACTGTGAAACAAGGGGAAAAAAAGGGAAAAAAAAGAAAAAGGAAAAAAAAGGAGGAATGGATGATTTGGTGCTATTTCCTATGACACAGAAAACACAGGTTTGCAGTTAACAGTTCACACTTTAAAGGAAAAAAAATAAAATCTTAAAATGTTTCATTAGAAGGCTGTTAAAAAGTTATATTCTGATTTGAATTAAAATTTCAAGCTATGCTGGGGAAAATCAAATGAGTAATACAAAAGATGGTGTCGAATTATTAAAGTTCTCAAAGCAAGAATTTTCTTTAGTTTCACAAGGTTTTTCCAGAAATAGTTAAGCTGTTTAGAACTCAAGCTGGGCTGATAAAAAATGTATGTGCAAGCCTTAGCTTAAATAATAATTGTGAATCTACTTCAACAGTTCAGTGCATGTCATCTTTTCCTTCTGTATACAAGATTTTTTATTTACAAAAAATATCAATGGAAAGTGTTGTGATTATTTGTACAAACAAGTATGTAAGCAAATGACTATATCAGAAGTGACTTATTCAAACTTTCCTTCAGTTTATAAAGCAGTTATCCAATGCTACTTAGGTTACCAATCACGCACTGCATAAACAGCCATTACTGGCTGAAGAGACACCCAAAAGCTGGTCAGCAACCAAAAGGCTGAGTATATTCAGTCACAATATTACTGCTGAATAACATCTAAAACCCTGTTGATGATTTCGGACACAAATTTAAAAAAGGAATGGATGATTTGGAGCTATTTCCTATGACACAGGGAACACAGGTTTGCAATACAAAAAGGATTTGGATGGCAAAAAAGTAAAAATGATATTTAGAATTCCAAAACAAATACTAGGATATGTATTCATTCTATGCTGTAGGCTTGGTCATACATTCATTGTCAGCATCAGACATGTCAAGTCACAGTGCCTTAATCTTGCCTCTTTGGCAGGAATTATTGCTAATTAAAAGCAAAACAGGCACTTGTGCAGCAAAGCTGGAGCCAGAGCCAGGGCCAAAGGAGGACAATACAGCTTTAAACAACCACAAAAGTGAGATGGTTCCTGTCATTATAATTACTTCCTCTCTGCAAATGCCATTGAAATAACAAAAAGCAAGAAACAATTGATTTTCAACTGGAATGAAATGCTCAGCAGTGTGACAAAGGTCAAATGTAAGTGCACATAAAATTAGAAAATCAGATTCTCTCACAGATAGGAATACATCTGTGTACCAATTTATCAGAACTGCTCAGTAGTACTTAAGCATGCAGTCCACAATAGTGTGCAATTAATTACAGTTGTTGTTTCACCTCTCAACAAGTCTTGTCCAGAAAAACAACAGTTGTGGGAGTTTACCAATTAATTTTATACAGTAATTTTATTTGCCCATTTTCATTTCTGTATTCCACCCTGAGTGAACTTTTGAATTACTGCATGTTTTTTGTATAGTGAAGTTCATGATAAACTCATTCAACCTACAGCATGATTGAAACCGTTCTAATGAGCTCATAGTTTACAAAAATGTTTGTTAAAAACTTAACATGGCAGCAAAAGCAGGAGAATAAACTTAGAAAAGCGCTTCAAAAATAATCAGAAGGAACTCACTTTCCTATTTAATTCCAAGAGTTGGCCCAGGGTGCATATGTATTTTAAAGATAAGACTAGTTTGTGGCTTAAATCCTTGCCTTGTGCTGCTTGGAGTACACGTGTGTGTAGACCATAAGCATAAGTTACAATAATGGCATGGACAGTTGGGCAAGGCTTTGAGCATTCTCTCTGTCTGCCATAGCTCTACAATTCTCTTCTTGTGCTTCCGTGGGAGACTGCTGGGTGAAGTAAATGGAGAGGCCAATGTAAAACTGGGTTAAGCAAAGACAAGACAGAGAGCACATACACACAGAGAAACAGGCTCCAAGTAAAGTCAGGTCAACTGTGAAAATCAGAAACAGCTGAGATGCACATGGTGCATTTCATTTTACTGTAATCCATTAAGCATGTGACCCTGGCCACTGAATGGGCAGATGGAATGAATGGGCAGAAAGTCTGCACAGTAATACTACAAGTAATCCCAATGAAGCCAAAGGAGCTACTCACTTGCACAAATTTACCTGTGTGTGTGTTTGCAGGACTGAGACCTAATGTGGGAAAATGTTAGCAGTCTGTAAGGCCTTTTTTATACAAGACGCACCCATTCAGGCTCACGCAGATTCGCTCCGTGGGCATGAGTGGGTGCCCCCTGATTGCATGCCGTGGCAGGTGAGTGGGGGTGCATGTGTGCTCTTGCAACCTATACACCTTCACCCATCACCCACTCATGGAGCAATTTGCCAAAATGGCGATTGCTCCATGAGTGGGAATCGTGTGGAAGGGGAGGGGAACTGGTGTGCGCCCATGTGCACTGGCCCCCCTGCACTGGTCATGCTGCCGCAGTGAACACCAGTGTCCCCCCCGCCTGCACTACGGCCCGTATAAAAAAGGCCTAAATCTCGAAAGGGGCTATTTAGTGTAGTCACAAAAAAAGATACAATCAGGGACTCATGTTCATTGAGTTTTGTGAACATGCATCCCTGCCTGGATACAATTAAGAAAATGGAATCATTGATTGATTGATCGATCTGATTTCTTGGCTGCCCCCTCCTGTTATAGCAGATCAGGGTGGCTCACATTTAGAATGTATATCCTAGAGTGTATACATTTAGAGTGTATATCATTGGGTGGAAATAGACATCCACTTTAACATTTCTTAGGCATGTTGCAGGGCTGCACAGGGCTCCACTACAGCCCTGCATCACGCATACGAAACGTTAAAGAGGTGTTAAAGTTAAATTGGAGTTACGTGCATGTCTGTTTTCACCCATTGTCAAAAAGATGGATTCAGCTGTGGAAACGTGTCTAAAAATATGGGATAAGCTTCTACTGTTTTGAGACATTTAAGTCTATAGTTGACAAAATATTGGCTAAAATCCTCTAGGGTGAGTTTTGCATTGGCAAGATGATGGGTAGCCTGACCTGCTAAGTCTTTCTCCCTCTCTGATACTGCATACATACATGGTTCTCCCAGCAAGGGGAGCAGATGCTTGTGACAGCTTGGCCCAGGGAAGTGGAGGAGGGCACTTCCTCTTCACGTTGCATCCCCCACCTGGGGAGAGCCAGCATGAGGTGCATGCTATGTTGGTTCCCTGCTCTGGGAGAATGATGCAAGGATAAGCATGACATTTTAAATTTATTTTTTCTTTATAAAAAGATTGCTAGTTGGGACAGGTGCAAAATTATTGGTCCACTGTGTTAAAATGTCTATGTGTTGAGAAACTAATGTACTGAAACGACAAGGACCAGTTGCCTGATGTAACAGGATCAGGAGATATTAAATTTCAAGCACCAAGGGTCACCTCAAATTTCTTTAGCTCTTCCTTAGCAACTGGGTACAGCACACCAGAGGAGCTAGGAAAAGCAGCTGTCCTCTCAGAATTTTTCAGCCAGTCTTCAAAGCGAGAATAGTCATCCAAGAACTTTTGCCACAGTCGCCAGGTCTCTTCAATTCTGTAAGAGAAAATGAAAAATCAGGGTACGCAGAGGTTCGATGGAATTATCTCTGGTCTGACCTTCCTGATCACCAGCTGCAACAGGGAACCAGTGCTGCAGAATTAAGACTGCCTGGGCAAGCAACAGTTGCAGTAAACAATAACTGGCTCTTAACCAAGCCTTGACAGCAAGGCTGATAAACAGGCAGCCTGAATGGCTGGTTGAATCCAGCTTGAGCTGGAATAAGACGGCAGTGTTTCTGTATGTGCTCCTCATTTGGAAGTGGCATACAGGATATTATGAGCATGTAATAAGAGCTCTGTAAATACAAGCATACACATAACTGGTTTAGAAATGCAACCATGTATATACAAACTACGCTTACTCCAGTGTTTTACTGATACAAAAGTACGCCTTCCTCAACACATTCAACTCCACAAACAAATCTGTTCTGTTTTTTTTTTTTGGGGGGTGGGGGTGGGGGATTGGAACAAAGAAAGAAACCAAACTTTTACAAGGGTAACTTATCCTGCAGGGTACATTATAATACAACTATTAAACATAAAATAAAAAATATATTGTATCTATCATGCATTACTTTGAATTGCAAAAAAAATAACGGTTTGCGATATATTGTTTGGAGCGTTACGTCTGTGTTAGTTCCGAGTATGAGAAAGAAAAGATGTGCGAGCCTGAATCTATTGAAATCAATGGCTCACCTCCCATTGGTTTGGCTGAGGATTACATCCAAACCAGTGATAACTTTAAGGTGATAACTTTCATTGGACCGACTTTGGTTTGTGGGTATTGTTTCAGGCAATATCTTGAAGAAAACAAACAACTGAAAAAAGGTGGTAGAGAGGAAGGTATTATCTTACCTTCTTTGTCTTCCTCAATATGAGTTTTGGTAGTCATTGACAATGCTTACTAAGTAATACCCACTGTAAATACATTTTTGTGCAATTTAAAAAAATGAAAAACCGTCACTGAGAAAAAGCATTTCAGTTGATTAAAAATAATTTTGCTCTAGTTAAATGTGCAGCAGAGCTGTTAACTTGAGCTTGAATTATATGATTCAAGCTCTGTGATTTGACTTTTGGGTATGAATCATGCCCTGCAGGCTTTAATGGGAGCAAGAGTTCATCTGTTCCTATCCCATTAAAAGATCCCATTAAAAGTTCATTGTTAAATATTATTGATATTTTGGCCAAATGGCAAATGCAGGAGAAATGGCAGATTCTCGTTTCTCATTGTGAAGCCTGGACAATATCATGTGTTTCCAGACGCTGCTTGCTTACTTGAGTCGTCTTTCCATGGACATGGCACAGATGTTTCTCCACCTTCTGTCCAGGTTACGGGTGGCCTGCTGGATGGAGTCACATTCTGTTTCAGTAGCACATGCATCGCAGTCATGGAGCAGTACCTCACACAGGTTGAGAACAGAGGCAACTCCACTGCTGTGCTTCTCTATGTCCCTTTGTAGCTCCTGCAGGTGAACATATTGAATCTTAAATAGCTGAGGGAAACCAAGAACCATTTCAAAATATGCAGTGTCTAAGAAATCAAATCAAGCAAGCTCACAAGAATTAGGGATAAATGGGTGCTAGACTACCTAACCTCCTTGGGTCCTGTCATTATGGAAATTCTAAAGAAGTAGATTTCCAAGGTCTTTCAAAACTACATAAAAACAATAGGTAGATTACTTCTGAAAACCTTCCTTACAGTTATTAGGTTCAAAAACCAAGAGGTTTTGTCTCCTCAGCATTTATCTGTTCCCATAATATTAAGGAACAGTTTGTGCTGCCAATCCTCCTCCCAGGAACAAAGGAGAAGATAAAAGAACAGAGATGAGAAAGATATCTTCCACTGCACTTGCTCTTCTACACTGTGTCCTTTGTTTTTAATGTGGACAGGAAGGAGGAAACGGGGAAAGATGACTTTATCCAGAAGTTTCATTCACTAGAAAAAAATAAATTAAAACTACCTAATGCCTTCGCTTAACAAGAATAACTTTATTCTACCTATTCTAATGGCATCTCATCGGAGACAACTATTTTGGCTGCAATTTTCAGTTTATCTTTAAATGATTGAACTCTCAACACAACATGTTCAAAGCTAAAATCCATAGCAGCAATGAAGATGCTAGAGACAGTACAATGTGCGTAAGTAAATAAAATTTTTAGCTACGACTCCAAGCCATTTTTTCATGTGAAACGTTTGAGAGATATATTACAAACCATTGGATACAATGGTGGTCTAGAGAAGTCAAGTTATTGGGCAAGCAATTAACATGATTATAGCACATAATGAATAAAAGAAAGTTCTGGAATAAACTGGTTTTTACAATATGCAAGCTGCGTAGAATGAACCCCTTTAAAGACTCTCATTCTCTGGGGTAGTGAGAAAATTTTAAGTGTTTCACAGATCTCAACTTTTCCTTTATTTTGCTAACCAAATCAGTTACAGTCAACATGGCCGTTACTGGCCGTTACATACCTTCTCTCCAACAACCCTTGATGAAATCGTCTGCCTTCTCTTCTTGTCAAACCTTTCCACCTGCCCCCTTGGCTCCATCCCCTCTCACTGCCTAGTTGTTATTGCTCCCGCCACTGAACCCTCTCTGCTGCATTTCATCTCTCCCTCTCTACTGCCTCCTTTCATGCTGCTTTCAAGCATGCCACTGTATCCTTAAAAAGTCCACTCTTGGCCCTTCCAGCCCCCTTCCACTATGGCTCTACATTGCTCCTGTCCTTGGAACAAGCTGTCTACACTCCCTCTCTTGACTCTCTTTCTTCCAGTTTCTTCCTCAATCCCCCTTCAATCTGGTTTCTGTCTCCTCCACTCAACTGAGTCTGAGACTACTCTCACCAGAATCACAAATGACCTTCTCATAGGCAAGTTTAATTATAGGGGTGTGCACTTTGAAATTTCGTTATTGATTTTGTCATCATCATTTTTGTTTTCGTTATTACAATAATGAAAACGAAAATAACAAAAATCAATAACGAAATTTATTTTTTTGTTATCGGTGTCATTATTGGTATCAATATCGCACAAAACTGAAAAGAAATCAGCTTTGTTTCCGTTTTTGTCAGCACGTGTATGCGTGGGGGCTCTGTGTGTGTGTGTGGGCTATAATGAGATGCAGTCTGCTGGCAGTTTTGCCACTGGCACTTCTAACACACACACAGCCCCCCCCTCCCACATTGACAAAAACGGAAACAAAATTTTCGGTTTCGTGCGATACCGATACCAATAACGACACAGATAATGAAAAACAAAATTTTATTATTAACAAAAATGAATGACAGCTTTTAATAATGAAAATGAACAACAACATGGGTCCCTGGTGCACACCTCTACTAATTGAATCTAGTCCACTTTTGTCCTGCTCAGTCTCTCTGCCACCTTTGACACTTTCAATCAAACCCTCTTTGTTTCCTTTGGTTTCCAGGGCTCAGTTCTCAACTAGTTCTCTTCCTGTCTCTCTAACTGCTCCTTCAGTGTTTCTCTTGCTGGTATGTCCTCCAACTCACTTTCCTATTCAGTCGGGAGTTCCTCAGGGCTCTGTCCTTGGCCCTCTTCTCTTCTCCCTTTACACACTATCCCTGAGCAAACGCATTGAATCTCATGGCTCCCATATTACCTGTATGCTGATGACACTCAATTTTATGCCTCCACCATCCTTTTCTTTCCAACTCTCTCTCTCTGAAATTGTTACTATTTCATTTATATAGTGATAACAATGTGACCAGCACGGAACAATCAGTCATTCATTCGCAGCTGCGCTTGGATTCCCAGGTGTCAGCTGTGGCCAGGGGCACCTTTCGCCAACTACATCTGATGAGGAGACTCCGTCCATGTGTCTCAGCCTCAGACCTAGCCACCATCATCAATGCATTCATCACCGTGAGACTGGACTATTGCAATGCACTCCACGTGGGGCTGCCCATGGTGACGGTTTGGAAGCTGCAGCTATTGAAAAATGTGGCAGTCTCTTCTGTATACTGAGATGGGCTGCAGGGAGCACATCACCCCAATGCTCTGAGCATTGCACTGGTTGCCTATTGTCTTCCAGGCCCTATTCAAGGTACTGGTTTAACCTTTAAAGCCCTAAATTGCCTCACCCCTGGGTGGCCCCTGCAGTCATCCAGGAGCACCCTCCTGGAAGTCCCACATTATCGGTGGGTCGGAATGGACAGGCAGGTGTTCTCGGCGGCTGTGCCATCACTGTGGAATGCCTTCCCAGTGGAGATCTGCCTCAGCCCAGATCTCCTTGCCTTCCTACGAAGCTGTAAGACCTGGCTATTCCATCAGGCGTTTGGGGTGTGTGTGCTTTTATGCAGATCACTGTGAATTTTATATTTGTAACTATGGTTTTATATTTGTATTAATAATGTATTTTTAATTTAATTGTGAGTGCCCTGAGTTGCCTTGAGTGAGAGGGGCGGGATAAAAGTATATATAACAAACAAACAAACAAACAAACAAACAAACAGGAGCAGAAACATATCTACCATGGAGCAAGGGGGCTCAGATGAGCCCAGGGCCTGGACTCTGGGGACCCTTTGCAAGTGGTCTGAGTGTCAGTAGATTTTCAGAGTGGGCAGAGGTGGAGTGCTCGTTCTGCTCCCGCCCCTGCTGATTCTGAACATTTCTTCGCAATGTTGGCAATTTGCAGTGGGGCT
>QEPC01004086.1:67538-84728 GCA_003113815.1 Sphenodon punctatus
ATTAAAACAAAACCACCCTAACCTTCCATTGATGGAGATTTTACAACCAGGGTAGAGCTGGATACCAAACAGTTAATTGCTTGCTAGCCCAGTGTTTGGAGGGCGGAGTGGATGTGGCAGAGAAGACTGAAGCTCAACCCCGATAAGATGGAGGTGATGGTGATGGGGAGAGCGAGGGAGATGTTGGCCCCCCTGAGTGGGGGGGGTTCGCCCTCCTATAGCTCAGCAGGTTTGGAGTCTGGGAGTGATATTGGACTCAGATCTCCACCTGGATTGACAGGTGGAGGTGATGGTGAATGCCGCCTTTCGCCAGTTATATCTGGTGCGGAGGCTGCATCCGTACGTCTCCGGGCTGAACCTGGCCTCCCTCATCCATGCCTTCGTCACCTCGAGGCTGGACTACTGCAACGCGCTCTACGTGGGGCTGCCCTTGTTCCTGGTTCGGAGGCTGAAGCTAGTGCAGAACGTGGCGGCCCGACTCCTGATGGGAACGGGTTGTCGGGAGCACATAACACCTGTGCTCTGGACTCTGCACTGGTTGCCAATAGCGTGCCAAGCCAGGTTCAAGGTATTAGCATTGATTTATGAGCCTTTCATGGTCTTGGCCCCTCAT
This sequence comes from Sphenodon punctatus, assembly GCA_003113815.1. NCBI lineage: Eukaryota > Metazoa > Chordata > Lepidosauria > Sphenodontia > Sphenodontidae > Sphenodon > Sphenodon punctatus. The sequence goes on from QEPC01004086.1 coordinate 68,152, forward strand.
ACCTCAGGGACCGCCTCGCCCTCCGCGCCCCAGAGCGGCTCCTTCGGTCTGCCGGGGGTGCCTTCTTGGAGGTCCCCCGTGTTAAGTGGGGGGGTCACAATGGAGAGAGCATTCTCGGTGGCTGGGCCACGTCTTTGGAATTCCCTCCCGGAGGAAGCTCGCCTGGCCCCAAGCCTTTTAACATTCCGGCGGGCTTGTAAAACTTGGCTGTTCGCCCAGTTCTTTGGGGGGGAGGGGGATTAGAGTTTTTAGCTCCTCCCTACTCTTATTTTTATTTTGATTTATTTGTCCTAACCCTGTTCTTAAATTGTGTGCTGTTTTAAAAAAATGGTTTTATTCAATTGTTTTTATTGAATTGTACGTTGCCCCGAGATACCGTAGGCATTGGGGCGACTAAGAAATGCTTAAAGTAAATAAATAAAAAAATAAATAAAAATAAATATTGCTGTCAGTTAACTGAGCTTCCGAAATACCGAATAAGACTACCAATACAGTTATCGGTTAACCCATTTACCATTTTATTATGTTTCTAGTTTACACTTCCAGGTTTGTGCCCATTGCTAGTTTACTCTGTTTCAGCCAATCATGTTTTATACAAGCACACCCCCTGCCTCCCTCTCTCTCTCTCCTCCATCCTTGACTATATAACAGTGCTGCCCTCCATTTTCTCTTTGTGGGTTTGTATGGATCTGAGGAGAGGGAGTGTCAGAGTAACCTTGGAACAAATGAGAAAATGGAAAAGTGGCAATGCGGTAAATGGCAAAAATAGGTAATATGGTGAGGTCATTGTTAACAGTCAATTTAATAGTTTAAACTACCAGTTACTGAATGGTTATGACTGTTAATGAATCATTGCTAGATCAAGTCTGTTTAAAACAAATCTGATGGTTACCGAGATTCGTATGGATAACCATTTCAGCTCTAAACCAAGGGCATGATGAGTGGGGGAATAACTGAGTGCCCCTCTTGTGCCAGCACCATTGCTGCTTCAAATTTCCCTAGGGTTTCTGGAGCATGCCCCTCTGGGAAGGCAAGGAGGGACTGCTGCCGGTGTACTTGCACTTGAGTTGTGGAAGGCTGTGTGTGTGAATGTGTAGCAGGCTTTGAGGCCATGTCAGCGTGCTGCATGCAAATGGGGGGGGGGGTGTCTGCATTTGCCTGAGTGGCGGGACTCAGTATGGAGGAAACCGGAGAGCTTGGGGTAGTGTGAATTGATGGAGTGGCTTAGTGGGAGGTGCCATATTGGGTCAGACAAATGGTCCATCCAGTCTAGCATTCTGTCTCTGATAGTGGCCACCTTTGGTCACTTCAGAGACGTACACAACATGTCACAAAGGAGTGGTCCACTCTCAACTATTTACTTGAAATCCAGCTCTGTATTGCTGCAAAGCTATGTGGGAGGGCTTTCCGGCCAAACCCTCCACATATCCTGGCTTACGCATTCCCTCCTGCAGCCAGGATGTGTGCGAGGGAGCAGGTGTGAAAGTGGCCTAAGTTAGTATTATTTTTTCCAATGTGCATCACTTTGCACTTGTCAACAATGGGTACAATCCAATGCTGCGTGGATTGCTGTGCAGAGCCGCGTGTGTGCGCATGTGTGAGTGAAATTTGTGCGCAGCCGGCAATGCGGCTCTGCACAGTGTGCACGCATGCAGCTGTGCCCACACACACGTGGCTCCACGCGGGATCTATACAGCACTGGATCGGGGCCATTGTCAATAGGCTGTAGGAAAAATAACTCAGTGGGCTTGGACATAATTGGATGAACATCAGAATATCGTTGGGAATTATCCAGCTTTCTGTATAGCAGATAGCAATTCTGAGTCTGCACAAGCACAAGACTGATTACCTACATTACTAATGACTTTCCAGACAAAAGTAGGTTTTTATCTAAACTTGCAACAATGCTACAGAAGAAAACACTCTTCCTTGCTAACACCATTCTTTTACTAGCAACTACTGACATTCAGAATTTGTTATTCCACAAACCTCCAAAGCCTATTTAAAATGCTGTTCCAATAACACCTGTCTGGATTGATGTTTCAGCAGCTTTGCTTCCTGCACCTTCATGAAATGGGGAATGTACGTGTGGATCTCATGTTCCATGCCTAACATTTTCAATTCAGTGAATATTGCACAGAACGTTTAAGCATGCGGCATGCGTATATGGGACTACCTTGGATAGACTATTTTTATACTGAATTCCAAAACAGTGCATCCACACCAAATATCCACATCAAAATGGCTAAAGTCTAGCCTTGAACAAACTTTTCATGTTTATTGAACAGCAGACAGACTGGAACAGTTTCAATGTACTGAATTCAACTAGCAGATCTGGACCTAAATCGTTGGCAGGATCTCAAGATTCTGTTACAGCTAAATGGGAATTCTGTGGCAGCTTTGTTTAAGTTTTATAAACCAAACTTTTCATAAATTAAACATGGAAATGAATGATACAATTAATACAGTAATCCCCATACTATTTATATTAATATTATTTTTTTCATCTGATAGCGTGAGATTGAGATATGTATTTACTGATTATTACAGGGGAAACAATCAGCAGCAAAAGTTTGGCACTTGACTAAATGTGTTTATGTTTCAGAGTTCACATCCTGATTAGATTTTATTTTTCATAGTCATTGCTTTAGGCACTCTGCAGACTCAAGGAAGCAATACTGCACTGACTTACACTAAGTCACATTTTCAATGTATTCTTTGCACCTCCAGAGGCTAAAAGCTATTTTAAAAAACACATAAAAGCTGGGATTTCTGGAGCACAATTTTGCAGCAAATTTCAGAGCCATGAATCTGCAGATTATGTATGGTCTTGCCCACATTGGTTTGGTCAAGTACTTACATACCTTGCTGTTTTCTGTGTTACTTCTTCATTTGTACTTTTCTCTTGTATATAACATAACAAAACTCAAGAATAGCTGTCTTGAGAAGGAATACGAATAAGTGGTAGCGTTTAATGAATTTGGTAGAAATTAGTCCATAGATGAGTGCTACACTATCTTTTAATTCCTATATCTTTATTTCTACAACTTTATAGAAGGTTTGGCAATCTATCAATCAGACCAGCAACATACACTATTACTGACAAAAACTAGTCCTGTTATCCAAATTCCTTTCCTGATAGCCACCACACAAACCCACTAACATTTCTGTTTATCTGAATTCCTGGTTCCCAAATATTTCAGTTTTCCTCCAGGCCATTCAGATAAAAGGGAATGTACTATATTTCACATACATGTTTTCATTTTTGGGAGTGTTACCCAGCACATGAAAGTATCAGCAAAAGAAGAACCTTGCTCAGAATGCCCTCCAGGATAGTACTGATCATGTGCGATCGTCCTGGTAACTAAATGTAACAGGTCTTCTGTGAAGATCAGGCCCAGAGCAAGGCTGATAAGTCTTCATGGGGATACCTACTCCATGGAGTAGGCATCAAGTCAAGTCCTTGAAAGGGTTAACTATCTAATAGGCATGTAGGAGAAGCCTGATTTGGGAATGGCAGGAAGCTACAAGTCAACTGGGAGCAACAACTATAAATTGCTGAGCCCGGAGCTCACAAGGGAGAGGATTGCCAGGGAAAGCCACAGGCTGTAAGCTTGCCTCAGGGCTTGTTCCATGGCATGAGAGCTTGAAGCCTAGCCCAGGCCCTGCTGCATAAAGGGTTACCCTGGGTCTGGCTGGCAGATGGCTAGAAGGTACCAGGAAGCTGCAAGCCTAGGCAGTGGGCTCGCCACCACAAGTTGGCAGGGAGTCCAGTGAGGGGATTGTCACAGCAGAAGCCGTTATTTATTTATTTATTTCAGCATTTATAGTCCGCCCCTTCCTGCCCAATGGCAGCTTGGGACGGTGTACAACAGCAACAAAACATGAATACAAAATATAAAACACAATATAAAATATCAAATAAAAATCATAAAAATAATCAAAATGGGCTAGATAAATACTCCTTCCTCCCAAAAGAAACCCCAAGCCCTACCCACCCACTAGCTGTCTTGCTCACCAAATGCCTAGTGAAATAGCCAGGTCTTACATTGTCTACGGAAGGAGGGGAGGTCCGGAGAGATGCGAACCTCTGGTATTTATGTCCATGATTTCTGGGAATATGGAATCCTATGTTTTATGGCTAAACAAGTACTAATGCCTGAGAACCAGTTGGGCTGGATCAAAAGAGCCATTCTCTTATTTTGCAGAGACGTTCTGTGAAATCAGAATGGCTATCAGTATTCCACCTGGTATTTTGATCAGAATAATGTTCTGATCAGAATTCCAACCAGAAATTTTCACATGCACAAGATGGCTGCTACCGTACAACAAAATAGCGGCTGCTGTACATTTTGTTGTATGGTGATGGCCACTTTGCGCATACGTGAATTGCTGAAATCAGTTTTGATTGATCTGAATGAAATTCTAGCTAGTACATATTCCAGTCGGGCCAATCAAACCACCAAGTTCCACCAGAAATGGGAAATGGGAAAAATTTTGGCTTCACCCCTAAGGGTGTCAGGGATGAGCTTGACCCTGATCTCACAAATACTTGCACTAGCCACCCTGAGTCTCAGGGGAAGGGCAGGGTAAACATTTAAATAAATAAATAAATAAATAAATAAATAATCCCAAAAAACCTGAATAAATAAACAAATAAATAAGCAGTGCAACGTAAACCTGCCATACTAAGCTTAATTTCTTGGGGGTTTGTGTGGCCTTTCGCCACTGGAACTGCTGCTTCACCTTAACATTGCATTTTGACACATTCATTTTCTGCCCTCAACTGACACATGCAATAGGGATTCTAAAAATGATTTGCTAGAGTAAGGACCTTGTAGTTGGCTTTCTATGGTCAGAGCAATTCTCATGGAATTTAGAATGTTTCCAAATTCCTGCAGAAACTGACTGTAAGACCATGGAACTGCAAGCACTAGGACTCAACACTAACACTAGGACTCAGCAGCTGTCCCCAAACAGGAGTGGGAAGGATACTGATGTTGTCCCCACTAGGTGGATAGCTGAACATGAATGAGAGAGACACCTATGGCTCAATCTGAGCCTGACAGACCTGTCCTGTCAGACCTTAGTTGTGTGCTCTGTCTACCTTTGGGCCAGGCTGAGCTCCCCAACTGAAGGAGGCCACATTCAGAGTGCTGGGGTATCATGGTGCTTCATGTATTCCTTGACACATCAGAAAGGGTTTTGGGTGCACCTTAGCCCTGTCCCTTTCTGGTATAGCCCAAACACTTGTGGAGTGTTGTGATGTCATGGCACTCCACATGGGGAAGAACTGCCAGTCACATCAGCATTTCAAATATCTGAATTCAATGGGGTCAATCCCATGACCCACAGATCCCATGTGACACGATGTCCCTGCAATGGAGGTGTGTGCGGTTTTCACCTGGGTGCAGGTGCACATGTGATCCGCAAGGCATGGGATTGGCCCCAATGAGGAGAAACCACGGTATCAAATGATAAGCAAAGTAAATACATGTTAGGATATATAATAAACACCAAAAATGAAGGCTATAAGAAAAGAGGTTCACTGTATTTACATTTTTTACCCCATTTCACTTCTGCCGTTTGCAACATTTACTACTTTCTCCCAGCACTGTGTACATGCTTTGCAGCACACACATCAGCTTAAAAGTTAAAAATCAGTTTCGTGGAGCTCATGCAATTCTGCATGCAAAGGGACTCAGACAAGCTTAGGAATAAAAAAATCAGGAGAAATCATAAACATTTCCCAACAGGAAGTTTTCCAAGCATTTACAAAACTGGCAAAGTGACAGAGCAGTGTGCTTTTTTTTTTTTTTTGTCTATAAGAGTGGACAATGCTTTATAGCCCTTCCCTCAAGCCACACACAAACAAAAAAACAGTCACAAGAGTAGCTGACATTCTGGACATAATATCATGGTGCCTTACCTCTGTCTGGTAGAGTCAGTGAGCAGCTCCTTGTAGATTCGATGTCAAAGCCAGCAGAAGATTCTGCCAGAGTAATGCAATAAGCACCATCTGCTTTGAAATCTAAGGGCATCTTCTCTGCACCAGTGCCCTCTTTTGACACTGAGCTGGATAGCGGAAGCCCAAGTATGCACTGTACTTGGGTCTCCATCACCTTTGTGAAACTGCCAGGGTGTCGGCTGTATCAGGATTTTTACTCTTCTACCTCATATGTTTGGTTTACCTGCTGCTCATTTAGTTTCCTTTGTATCTCCTCGGAGTCACAGGTTTCGTAGACAATGGGTTTGGACAGCTCTGACTCAATGTGGGCGAGCCAGGATCTCAGGCTGTTCATATTCTTATCCAACTGCTGCACTGCAACCAAAGTCTCCTTCAGCTTCTTCACCCTGCCAAAGGGGAAAGCAACAAAATGCACACATCAGTAAACAGTCCTGTTCCAGGCAACACTCCTGTGTAATTTACACTAGAGAAATCATTCAGCGTTTAGCTTTACAGCCAAACGTCATGCTTGCCAATCTAAGCACATTCTCGTACTAGTGGTATCATAAAAATTGGCTCTTGTTAACAGAGATCCAGGATTTACAGGAAGACGATCTAGACCACTGTAGATTAGTTGGTGTAAACAAAACTCATGTCGGAGGCAGGGGGGGGTGGGGGACTTTTGAGGATGCTAATGTAACTTCCACTTGACTAAAGTAATTGCTTGATTCATGCTACAAGTGTACAACATTACTGGATAACAAAAAGTAATTGGCCTGAATTGACAGAGCGAGGGACATTATTTTTATCCGTCATGTTTTTTACAACTTTAACTTATTTAAATGCTGAAGAATGAACAACCTCTTTTCCTGTCACCACCCCAATGATGAGCTTTATCTATCACTAGAATAGAGCTCAGTGCAGCTGGAAGGGAGGAAATCTGGCTGTGATACGTCCTTCAGCCTCTCTCTGTTCCAATATGTTTATTCTAGTTTGCATTGGCTTTTAATGGAGTTTCTCCACAATAATACTGACTTCAAAATGATTTCTTTGTTATCAGATTGGTAATCTTGATAAGCAAAATATTCCACCAGGATACTAACATTGTTCTCTTTTGAAAAGGACAATAAGATATGAGAGATCTAACCACAATTCATGAGCATCTGTTGTCAGCTCTGGAAAAAATGACTTAGATCAACAGTGAAATAGTTTTAAATCAAAGTATTTTTTTTTTGAGTTCTCATAAAATACGTTAGCCGAATGAAAGTTCTGCAACTCTTTCAGCTCCTCTCTTTAATAATGCAGTATCATCTGTTTAACATCTCTATTTACTGCTTCCATCTCAGTTGTTCATAAATTGAGATTGTTCTCCTCAACATAGGAGTAGAGACTGTAAGATGTAGATACACCGAGGAACATACTGTACTTAATTTTGTAGGAAAAGATAATATTGCTTGTCACCATGACAAGTTAAATGCAGTCCAACTGTCTGGTGCCTCAATCTGTTTTTTGGAGGCAGCTTTCATTTTTGTCATAAACTTGACAACAAACATATTAAGCATTTCTAAATTCGGGGCTTTTAAACATATTTAATGAGTAGTTTTATCTGGAATAGCCTTAATAAAGAAAGTTACTCTGGTGAAAAGTTTGAACTTTCTTCTTTCCAAACCCCGCCCCCAAGAAGTCCAGTTCTGCTTTACACATTTATAACTCAATTTTAAAGTTAAAAACAGCAGCTTTTCATGAGGGTCTCATCATGTCCATTTTGTTACTCTGGCCTCCTTTAAATGAATAGTAGAACTTCCAGCAGTTAAACTAGGACAAGTATCTAGACTTTCTGGTTACATTTTCAAAGGGTAGAGACAACTACTTTCTGCGGGCAGACAAGGAGCAGCAGCACCTTATCCTTGCAAGCATGAATGGGGGCAGCAGAAAGGGGGTAGCCATAGTTCAATTTTTTTTCACTCTGAAGAAGAGAATCAGGAGGATCTAGTTAAACTAACAGAGGAAGGTGAGCAAGACAGTGGTGTAGCTACCATGGAGCATGGGAACTCAGTTGAGTCCACGCCCTGGACCCTGGGACGGGCCCTTTGAAAGTGGTTGGTGCGTTGCTCGGAATTTTCAGGGTGGGTGAGGGCAGAGCACTAGCTAGCCCTGTTCCCTCACATACCCGCTCTGAAAAATTCCTACCAGTGTTCAGGCTGTTGATGTGTGTTGGCAGTAGGGATAAAAGTCTGTTTCTGACTGAATTCTGTTTTCAACGGATCCACCGGTTCAATCAGAACGAATGACAATCAGAATGAATGATCGTTCTGATTTTCGTTTGTCAGAACAATCGTAAAGTTTTTGTTTGTTTTGCATATACACAAAAATGATTGTGGGCTGTATGCAAAATGGAGGTGTTGTTATGGTTGCCGCCATTTAGGGCATGTGCAGTATGGCCACTGTCATTTTGCAAATGCACAAAATAAGTTATCACAATTCAAAACAGAAATTCTGACTGATTGGAATTCCAGTAAGAAATTTGCCAGCCATTCTGTTTCCACGGAACTGTTCCATGAAAACAGGGTTGTTTCAACCCAGCCCTAGTTGGTGGTTTGATGTGGGGCTCACAGCTAGGTCACTCTAGAGTAGTGGCAGTCTGAAGTAGGGGAGCTTTCCCCACCAAGGTAAGTCCCACTCCCTACTCTGGAGACCCTGCCACCTTGCCCTGGGGGAGGGGCATTACTGGGACAAGAGTCTGAGCTTGCCACAGCCTTGCTACACCACTGGAGCGAGGGACAAAGAGGATGTGAGGGGAAATGATAGGCTTCTACTTGTTCATGCATAGAGAGATAATGTATCTATCTCTCTTGTATAGTAAGGTATAGTAGCAGCTTCTCTTGTGTACTCCTCCTCCTCAGGGGCAGTGTCTATAAATGGGTGGACACCCCCCGCCCCTTTGAGGAACGACTCAGCCCAGTTAGCAACTTTAAAAATAACGGGGCTCTGGCTTGTGGCAAGAAGACTCTCTCTGGCTTGGCTCCCCCTTTCCCTCCTGGCTGGTGCACGCAGCCACAGTGTGCAAGGAAGAGGAGGAGGTCAGAGGAGCAGCAAGGAGGTGGGGCTGTGCTACGGGGCACGTGGGGGAGTGGTTGCAAGTCCCAGAAAGCCCTGGGTCAGCTAGCAGGCACTTGTACAGGCCCACAATACAGAGAGAGCATGTGCTGGTCACTGTCCTGAGCTGCATGGCTCTCACTCAATATGAAGGAGCAAGGCAGGGAGGAGGGGCTCCTTGGTCCCAAGTTGAGTTCCATTAGTGGAACTCAGCCAAAAAAGACTGCACTTGGGTGGTAGTAGATGCCGCCCAGTGCTCAGGGGGAGGGGGAGAACAGGGGACGAGCCTGCCTGTCAGGAGTGCCAGTCAATGCCTGGCTGGGATGGACTCTGAGTTACAATGGAAGTTGGGAGTTGAGAGGCAGGGGAGGATTCTGGGGAGAGGCTGCTGCACACGGAACCATGTGCCTAAGTCTGACTGTGCCAGCAGTGAGTGGCGTTTTTGGAGGGACACAGATTACAGAAGGATCCCTCCCTTGGGTAGGTAGGTAGTACCTTCCCAGGACATAGGTTTGAGTCCCCTGTGCCCACTGTCCTCCATGCCAGTGGGTTCAAGTTGGCATAGGCTACAAAACAAGCAGCAAGGTGGCCAGCTCATCATGACTTTTATGGGGTGGTGAAGGCCAAGCTGCTTGTCCAGGGGATGATTGGCCAGCAGCAACCACCACCCTACAAAGCACCTCAGGCACCCACAGAGCTATTTTTAGGATCAGAAAGTCTCATGGACCGTTGGCTGGAAGGAAGATGGGGAAGAGGATGACTCCAGTCCAGTCCATGACTGAGTGCTTGGAGATAGGCATGCTGGTGAGTTGCAATTCAATTTGAGGCATTAATTTTAAAAGTGCCACTCCCTGCATTGCACTTGCACAGGGACAGCCACTTGCCCCCCAGCTTGAGAACTGCTGCTGCCAAGGGCAGGGACAGGAGAGTTTGAGCTGGCGAGAGGTGGGCAATGCAGATGGGGGATTTCCAGCAGCAAACAATATTATGGGTGGTGGTGCAGGGGAGCCCAAGAACTTCTTCTCTCCCTTATGAGGAGACTTCTAAGAGCTCGCATGAATGTAACTTTTGAAAAAGTTGGGGCAGGGACAAGGATAGGAGGTGCAAACAATCAGCCCTCTTTCTTTCCTTCAGTTTACTTTGACCACAAAGAACCACAGATAACGTGATCCTGGAAAATTATGCTTTTTGCATACATGATCTTTGTTTAGTCTAGAATCACGCTAAATGCATCTAGAAATAAATTTGTGTTTAAATCTGTATGTAAGAGGTCACTGTGAAGGTTAGGCGAGAAGGTTAGGGCTGAGGTGAACCTCCACTGAGAGGGAATTCCACCTCCATTGGGAGGGAATTCCAGACCAATGGCGCAGTCACAGAGAATGCCCTCCTGTTCATCCGAACTCACTGATAACGTGGGACATCCAGGTGGACACCCCCAGATGACCGCAGGGACCGCTCAGGGGCCTGAGGGTGAGGTGATCACTCAAATAAGCAGGACCCAGGCTGTGAAGGGCTTTATAGGTCAAAACCAGTACCTTGAATTAGGCTTGGAAGAGAATAGTCAGCCAGTGCAGTGCTCAGAACACAGGTGTTATGTGCTCCCTGCAGCCCATCGCAGTTAGGAGGTGGGCCGCCACATTCTGCACTAACTGCAGCTTCCGAACAGTCATCAAGGCAGCCCCATGTAGAGTGCATTTCAATAGTCTAGCCTCGAGGTGATGAATGCATGGACGATCGTAGTCAGAGAATATGGGCGAAGCCTCTTCGCCAGATGTAATTGGTGAAAGGCACCCCTGGTCACAGCCAACACCTGGACATCCAGGCATAGCTGCAGATCCAGGAGAACCCCCAGGCTCCACGCAGATGGAGTCAAAGGAGGAAAGGTAGGGTGAGGGGTTTTAGCTCCCCCACCTATTTTTGTTTGTTATATTCATGACTTTAGCCCTGTTTTAATATTTTAATATTTTATTATTATTATTATGAGTGTTTTAAATTGTTTTTATTGTATTTAAAATTGCTGGAAGCCGCCCCGGGCTGCGTTGCAGGAGGGGCAGGGTATAAATTTATTAAATAAAAATAAAAANAGCAAAGAACAGCTTCTTTGCTGCCCTCACTACAACAGCACAGGACTTCAAAAATGCTCTATGCCACAGTTGATTGTCTTGGGTGTGAGTACGACGCCACCAACGCTCACACCACCTCCCTTCACGCTTCAGACATCCTAGGTCCTCCATGAACCATGGGGACCTATAGAGCTGACGTGGCGGAAACAGATGCCTGGGAGCCACCCAATCAATGGCCTCAGCCAGTCAGCTGTTCCACAAGACCACGAGGTCATCGATGGAGTGGCTATCGAGGTCAACAGGAAATTCCCCAAGAGCATTCCGGAACCTTTCTAGTTCCATAAGTTTCCTGGGGTGGACCAACCAAAGTGGTCCCACAACCCTACAGTAGGGCCAGTGTGCTAGGATGGAGGTTCACGTGATGTAATGGTCTGATCACAGCAAGGGTGAACACACCCCAACCCCAACCATTGGGCCCCCCGCCTCAAGGTCAGCGCAGAAAACTAAATCCAGAGTGTGTCTCTGCTCATGTGTCGGGCCCCTCACCATTTGGGACAGGACCATGGTTGTCATGGCAGCCATGAATTCCTGCTCTGCTCCATGCAATCCCACCTCAAAATGGATATTGAAGTCCCCCAAGAAAATAAGCTTAGGGGATCTCAACACTAGGTTCGAGACAAGAGCTGTTAGAGCAGCCAGGGATGCTGCTGTGCAGTGGGGTGCATGGTACCCCAACAGAATCCCCAACCTGTCCCTGGCCCTCCGGTTCATCTTTAGCCAAATCAACCACAAGATGGAACCACTTTATCCCAGATTTGGTCTGTACTGAAAACCTCAGTGTGACCAAACCATCCCTAAAAATAATAGCTACGCCCCCCCTGACTCTCCAGTTTGGGCTGGTGCTGGATGGAGTAATGGGTCAGGACAAGATCCACCTGAATTGGCCTGGAACACTTGTCCAACCAGGTCTCCAACAAAGGCATTTTAATCATGTTTATTGCAGTTTTTGAAGCTGGTTGCAGCAGCTGCCTTTTACATTGCAACAGATTTGTGTAGAATGCTTTGGGGGACAAGTAGAACTCCACATTGCTACTTTTGTGGTGCGCTAAAGACTTCACATAATACTGTTGTCTTAAGATGGTTTGCTTTGCTTGCTCTGTGTTTGCATGTGCACTGCTGGTTTCCCCCTCCTCTCCCAAGCTCAAGCATATGCAAAGGCAGTGGCCATTTTGTGGAGGCCCTACTGGCCATGGCTACTCTTGGTTAAAATGGCCCCTTTACTGTTTTCTAGGGATGGGACACAGGGCCAAATTTCGGTTTTGGTTTTATTACGGTATCGGATCCCTGAATTTCAGCAAGTCTCTCAGTTTCAGTTCTTGGTTCTTTTTCCCATTGAAGTCAATGGGAATGAGAACTAAGGACTGACTAGCCAAAACCCAGGGATCTGGGACCAAAACACTCCCCCCCTCCACGGGTGGGACCCTGCACTCCTGGTCCTGGAGAGTGGGGGTGGGGATCCATGTCCCTAACACTCCCACCCACTGGGGCCTGGTTTTACCTCCCCACCCCTCCGGGCCCGTAAGTTGCTTACCTTGCCACCACCGGTCTGGAGGATGGGGGTGAGCCACCAGATTCACTGCCAGTGGCCAGGCTTCCTCTGCTGATGGTTTGTGGCAGGAGTCAGCTCGGTGGCCAGGCCTTCTCCACTGTGGGACATCGGAGAAGGCCTGGCCGCCTGGCAGTGGAACCAGCTCCCACCACCAGTCAGCAGCAGAGGAGGGCCGGCCACTGGCAACAGTCAGCTCCCCTGATGGGCAGCAAGGCCTTCTCCTCCTCTTCATCAGTCCCAGGTCTGGAAAAACCTAAAACGTTGCCGGCCCGGCAGCGCACACACAAAAAATGACCACTGAGACCATTCTGCATAGAGGTGAAGTGGCATACCGCTGCGGCAGCATTTACTGATGGAAAGCTCTCTTCCACACAAAGCAGCACGGGTCAGAAGAGGGAGCTTTTTGATGCCTTTACTTGCGGCTTTCTGCGTTTGCTACTGCGGTATTTTTGCTCCACTGCAGATTTCAAGCAGAAGCGGCAGGTTTGTAAAAGTGCGGCAGCTTTGTGAGTATTGCAGCATGGTTCCGCTGCTCGGATTCCTGAAACTGTTTCCTGTTGGCTCCGCGTGACCCGCACTGACCCAATTTGATTGGCCAGGTTCAGAGACCAGACCACCCTTATCTTTTGTTTTTATTTACATTTCATTCTGCTGCTCCTTTAAATAGGGGGGCTTCTACCATTTTCCTCCCTTGATCATATTCTCCTTGGAAAGGACGGAACTGCTGTAAGCAGCGACACCGGTGACGCGGCACGACACTAGGAGAGAGATTGATTCCGTTGCTGAATTTTGATCATAAATCTACCAAAAACTTTTGTGTAAGTGACTGTGATTTACAAGTTTCATCATTGATATGTATGTAGTTGGTTGCCGTTTGTTGAGTTTTGTGATTATTACTGTGATTTATGCCGCCCCCCACCCCACGGAGTCATTTGCAGATAGATTGCTTCCCCCGTCCCATCCCATATTCCTTCCCATTCCAGAATCCTGCACTCCCAGTCCTAGGGAAATCGGGGGTGGGGTGGAGGTGGGGGTGTCAACTACAACCAGCCAACCAGCAGCTGCTCACTCCCCTCCATCCATCAGCAGCCTGCAGGCGTCCGCTGTTCACGAGTCTGGACCGTGACCCTCACGGGGCCGGCCTGCCGCCCGCCGCAACCAGTCCAGCCCCAGCCCAGACTGAGTCGGAGTGAGTCAGACAGCAAGCGTGTGTGTGACAGTGTGTGTGTGTGAGAGATTGCTGCAAATTGCAATGCATAATGACATAGGCACTGGGCAGGGGGGGTGAACTCTCTTCACCCCCACCTCCCGTTTTACTATAGTAGGGATAGAAATTGGAATGTAATGGGTCTGGGTCCTGGGATGCAACTTGGGTTGTTGTTGTGCATCCGGCTTCAGATCAGAGATTTAACAAATCCCCCACCCCCAGACTGCCCATTAAGTTATTTAATTTTATGGGTCAAAGTCACCGGGACTCGGGAGTCAATGGGAGAGGACCGCATGAAACTCTGGCAGCGGGTGCAGAGTCAGACTCAGAAGTTCAGATTTCAGAACGAGCTGAGCTACCCCACCCACATAGCAGATAGTTTTATTATTTTAATGTGGTGGCAGAGGGTTCATGGTAGCAGGCACAGCATGAAGAAGCGTGGCGTTGGTGTCACACTGTGTTCTTTCTGCTGCTCCCCCGCCCCATTATCATACGTTTTCTTCTAGTAAATGGGAGTGGGAGACATCTCATGGGGTACCGGTCATGCTGGACAATGGGGACACAGCGCACACATGGCTGCTGAGGGCTCGGAGAGTCCCACCCCCCATCTGGGCTGGCCCACCCCATACAGTGGGCAGCAGGGTGTGTGTGTGTGTTTGTGTGCTGGGAGTGGTGGTAAGGACACCAAAAAGTGTCTGTGGGAGACAACTCAGCATCGAACCCCCGAGTATATTCCATCGGTGACTGAACTTGTACTTGAACTGTACTCCTCCCCGCCCCCCCGGTTTGTCTGTGGTCCCCCTGTCTTCCCTCCCTGACTTAAATTCCCAACTGCCATGATTGATGAGTCACACAGCCGCTCGCTCGCTTGCTGCCCCACCTCTCTATTAACTAACAATGCGAAAGTTTGCATTCCCCCTCTTCCCCTCCCCCCTTTGTAGACTACTAATAGGCTAGTTCTCGTTCTTACTAATGTGATGTTGGATTTAGAATTGATGCTGTCTGAATGAACCAAAAGTGACTGACTGACCATGCAGCAGTAGCATTGGCAGGGAGTGACTCAGGAGGGAGTTTCAAAATGAAATAGCAGTTGGAATTTGAAAGCAATGCTATTATCAGTTGGGATTAATGCTACACACCCCCACCCCCCAATCTGCTGCATGGTCATTTACAACACTTAGCTCAAAAACTTTCCAATCCCTAGTGTGGAGGGCTTGCTGCTGAACCCTCCCCCCCAGGCTCCCCCCTCTGCAACAATATATTATCTGAAGCAACAGCAAGAAGCTTTTACCCTAAGCCTTAAGTTAAACCCACAAGCATCCCTACCCGTGTGTGTTTGTGTGTATACATGACCATTATATATACATTACCTCACATTACCATGTCTAAATTAACATTAATTTACCATCATTAATTACAGCTCAGCTTCAGTGCACTCACTTTTGTTTCCTGACTGCCTCCTCCTTGGATTTCATAGCAACTACTAGGAGGAGGTGTCATTTTCATTCAGGAGGCGGACAGTGCACACTGTGGGACACACACAGAGGACACAGCCAGCCCTGCAGCAGCCAGATAATAAGGTAAGTATTTTTTCCCCTCCCATTACAACCCATTTATAATTTTTTTAAAACAATTAATACAAAATTATTTATTTAGTTAAAAGTATAGATTTGTGACTTAAATGCTTACATACTTGCTAGGAAAGAGAAGGAATATGTTATGGGAATAATAAGTAATTTTTTACATCTTTTTGTGACACTGCATTTTTAAAATTGGACTTCTATTTTGATATTCGCTTACTACGCCATGAAGAACATCTGGTTAATTGGTGATTCTTATATAACACGACTTGAGCAATTTTGCAGAAATGAAAACCAGCAATGCGATCTCCATGTGAAAGATGTTTGTGAGAGGTGGATCAGAAGGGGTGGACTGAGATGGAGTAATGTCTTGGCCACTTTAAAGAAAGACAATTAATTTCTTCAACTTCTGCACTTCCATCTTGCATAGTGATCCACTCTGGTGGAAATGACATAGGAGTACTCAAAGATGTTGAGATCACTGATTTCATGAAAAGGGATTTACTTGAAATAAGTAATCTATTCAGTGGCTGTACAATCTTGTTTTCTGACCTAATCATCATGAGGCAATGCAACAGATACAGCACAAACATGCGTGCTATGAACAAATGTATTAAGAATATCAACAAGTCAGTTGGAGGTTTTATGAAAGGCATGGACATGTATTCTGTTTGGCACCGTAACGTTACCCCAGATAACAAGAGTCTTTTTCTTAATGATGGGGTGCATCTATCCACCTTGGACCTGTTGATATTCGACTAAAACATTCGCTCTCTGATTGTAGATACTGTACTGTAATAGCAAGTGAATGTTGTAAATATAATATAATATATTGTTACATTATTGTTAATACCATATAATATATGGTATATTATATAATATATTGTTATATATTGTTTACGTATATATGTACAATTATATTATATATTATATATGCAATTATAGTATCTAATATTAATAACATATGAAAAGTAGACTGATTACTATAAATATACTAATATATATGGTATACTTTATTATCAAGTTTATGTACTTGAATTTAAGTTTTGTATAATAGTGTGTTGCTAAATGCATT
>QEPC01004086.1:84828-99027 GCA_003113815.1 Sphenodon punctatus
AAATAATCGGCACATTCCCACATACAGCAGAGCAGACCAGTGTTTTTTTCTTTTCCCCAAATATTACCTTGAACTGTGACTATGCGTTTCTTGAACCGTCCTTGCATTTGTTTTTTAAGCGCATCGACGGTGGCAAAAACCTACGGTACCTTTATAAGAGCGAGTTTGAATTGCAATGAGTCTGACCCGCATAAATCCTTCCTATTGTCAGAGAATGTCAGTGACCGCATGTCAGTTACACAGCTGAGCGGAGTCAGCGGACAGCGCCTCACTTCGATTCCTGGCCGGCCTGGCTGATGTGGCTCTCGGCTCCGCTCGCTCCCCCCTCCGGGACCGGGAACTGGGGGGGAGGCGAGGCCACGCGATACGTGTAACTGACATGTTACTGACTAGGCTCACTCACAACATCACACACACAGCCAGGGCGGCTGCACTGCAGGTTACTATCTCATTCATTCATGAATCAATAAATCAATTCATTCATTATCATTCTGGGCTGGGCACAGTGCACAGTGGCGCTCCTTCCACCCTGAGTGTCTCTCTCGCATCGGCAGTGGCGGAACGCAGCATAAAACCCGCTTGCTGTATGCAGCAACATTGTGTGGCTATTCCGCTAATACCGAACGTAGGGATCATTGGAAAAATTCACAAACAGCAGACATGCTGCATCTGCAGCTACTGGCAGCAGGAAATGCAGAATCATGGAAATATCGAGGTGAAGTCAGCGGAAAGCCACACTAAGTGCCACGTCTGCAGAATGGAATGGCGATGCGGTAATAGCTGCTGCCACTTCAGCCCTAATTCTGCACATGTGCAACCCTTATCCAAAATGGCACCAATGCTGCTGGTGCCATTTTGGATTAGGGTTGCACATACACAGAATGGCCTTGGGGCTTGCCAAGGCCTTGCACATGTGCACTGCTGGGCCAGACTGAAGAAGAGGAGTAGAAGGCCCTGTTAGTCAGCAGAGGAGCCTGGCTCCACTACCAGGCAGCCAGGCCTTCTTTGCCACCCCACAGCGGAGAAGGCCCAGAAGCCTGGCAGCGGAGTTGGGTCCCGCCACCAGCCAACAGCAGAGAAGACCTGGCCACCGGCAGTGGAGCCCTATCCTCCAGTTCGATAGCGGTAAGGTAAGCATTGCAACTTGGGGTCCAGAGGAATGGGGTGGGGTAAAACCGGGCCCTGGTCGGTGGGGGTATTAGGGACATGGATCCCCACCCCCATTCTCTGGGGCCAGGAGTGGGCCCTGGGGAATGGGGTGGGGGTGGTTTCCCTGGCTGGCTGGCTCTTCCCATTGAAGTCAATGGGAGGATTTCCCATCCACTTCAATGGGAACATAAGATCCAGAAATTGAGAACCAAGAAGGTACAATTTTCGGATCCTTCGGTTTTAAACTGAAACAGCCACTTTTGGCCTGTTTCGGTTAAAAACAAAACCAAAGACCCACCCCTACTATTTTCCACCTAAACTGTCTACTTTCTGTTTTTTGGGTGGGGGAACCTGGGGACTTTGATGGAAAGGTTTCTAATCTTTGCTGGAATGTTCCCTGCATTTTAAAATGGCCCCTTTGCAGTTTGGTGGGATGTGGCAGGCTTTTCTGCAAGAAGGCCATGCCACATGATGGTTCACTAATGGCTAGTCTTTGCATGAATGTTCCCTGTCTGGTTGTAGCAGCTGTCTTTTACATTGCAACAGAACTGTGTAGCATACTTTGGGGGACACTTGGAACACCATGTTGCTGCTTTTGTGGTGTGCTAAGGATTTCACATAATATTGTTGGCTTAAAATGGTTTGCTTTGCTTGCTCTGTGTTTGCATGTGCACTGCTGGTTCCTCCCTCCTCTCCCAAGCATGTGCAAATGCAGTGGTCATTTTGTGGGGCCCTGACTGGCTATTGCTGCTTTCTAAATTTGTGGGGGTATATTGGGTGGAACTGAATTTGGACTTTGGGCTGGCTAGGCTCTGCCTACGGTTGGCCTGGCCCCTCCCACTTTTGGTCCTACCCTGCGCCCCACAAGCCTTGGAACCCACCAGCTGCCACTGCTCCTCCTAGAGGCAGTGCAGCTATTTCAGGTAAAATTCCTCTAGTCAGTTTCTGGAGATGTTTGAGCCCAACATCTTGATATTAATTTGACTGTCTAAAAATGTATCAAGGAAAAATACTTTCAGGAATAAACCTGATGCAATTCAGTCCAAATCTCAGGTCATAACCCCCTGAATTTTGGGTAAATTTGGATGTACACTTTGCAGTTTAGATTTGCAACCCTGGTTTTTAAGAAATTAAAGGCTACAGGCATTAAAGAGTGATTTATAGCAGACCATAATTAATCAAATGTGCAAATCCCTCAATTAAGCTTAGCAACACAATTTAAAGCATGCTTAAACAGTGGGGTCGGCTGTAAGACTTTATCAATTAGATTTGCTCCCTATTTATACTGTCAGCTACTGAGTATGTACGGCATGTGAACTATTGTGTGTTTTGTGCATGCAGTTGAGGCACATTTGTTAAAAAGTATCCCCATATCCTGAAGCAGACTAAACTCCCACCTCACCATTTGTTATGAATGAATGGATTGAAGGACAGTAGAGCCAGTGCACTTTTGCTGTCTGTTAGAGGGAGCTGGCTTTTTAAAGTAGAGAAATGGGGCCTCCATTCCCTTTATCAAAATGCTGCTGTGCCCTCTTTTTATCTGCTTGCAACAATGTTATTTAAAAACAAACAAACCCCCCCAAACAAAAAAACTTCTTGGAAAATCCCATGGAATTCTGTGCAACACTAAGTACTATAAGAAGCGTGGGTTGAGTTCCTCTTCTTGCTAAGAAAGATTCCAAATTCAAAATATAGGCTTGGAACTGTCACATGTCAGGTTTAGGAAGGGCTGGATAAATATAGCAAGTCTGATATAGAAGTACAGTAAGTCCCTGAAGCTTGCTGTACTTTTCTCATAGGCCATATTATATCTTAGGTATTTGACCTTGCTCAGAAAGGAAAAGGCTATCTAATCCAATTGTTCAGTTTTACAGTTTATTGCAGGTGAGAAAATATGAATCTTTAAATTTAAAGTAGCTCATTACAAATGTATTGCTTTCCTTTAATAGACTAATATTGTAATTTGTGATTCATTCAAAGGCTGTTTTAAAGCAAGAAAAGCATTTATGGAAAACATTGGAGAAAACACTTGAAAAGCCTTTTTAGACTCAAACATGTCTAAACTGATATGCTTAAGTCTAAGCATAATTGTCCGATGATACAAGCACACCACAATGTACCACAAAGAAGTCACAACTATAGCCTTAGGCTCTGATTCTCTAGGTGCTCTGCTGTTGCAAGTCCCTTTCATTCACTGCAATTGAGCTTGCATTAGTGGAGTGCTTGGAAGAAGGGGCTGTGTGTCATTGAGAGAGCTGGTTAACTTAAAAACAATCATAAAAATATGCACAGAAAGGGGAAGCTCTTCCTGCTATAACCAACTTGCAGTTTCTATCAGCTCTGTTAAGTGTTATCATACAGTTTCTGCAGCCATGTTTGAAAGGGATCAAGATAGAGTAGCAAAAAATCACAAATTCCACCTCCAGAAAGAAAATATCAGTGACTAATCCTTATTCGATTGAGATGGACAAAACACTGCTAATACAAATACACTGCTAGCTCACTTCTAGTGTGCAGTTTCATTAATTCAAAAAAATGCTTCTGTTTGGGGAACAGTAGCAAGCAAAAATCTCTGCAGAAACCTAAAGATACTATAGAGATTGTTGGTAGTTTGAAATAATATAAAGTAAAAAATTACTATTTGAAGCTTAACAATGGTAAGTAATTGACTGTGTCACATTTACCTCTCTGATCACATTTCAATTCTTTCTCAATAAGTGTTTTACGGTTCAAGTTATGCATGTTAGTTAACATTAAAAAAAATACTTTGGCAAAGTGCAAAGCTTGGTGTATCAAAGATGACTGATTAAAAAAAAAGAAGAAAATTTTTAAAATACAGATATGTACCTTGTTCAAAACTGGCATACAAAAGATTCATATAGTAACAAGTATATCGTTGGACTAGCTTACCACAAATTATTGGCTGAAATACTTTTATACAACTTCACCACATGCTAACCTTTTTCTGTAGTCATGACCACTTGATGACACACACACAGCTGGTAGTCAAATACAACCTTCGGTTTCTCTCCTGTGTTTACAAGATCTTGCCTTTAAACAACCTTTAAGCAAAATCAAGTCTACAGTTTCATTTAGAATCACTTCACCACCTAGTAGTGGGTAAGGCTATGTCAATTTAAGAAAATACGTTCGGTGATTCAAATTACTTAAACGTTCCATCAGTGTGACAAAGTACATAGTTATTTCTTGAAACTACATTAAAGACTTAGAACACATAGTTACTAGCTAAGAAGACACAGCGTGCCTATGGAGAAATATTCCAACAACTATTTCCTCTGCAGATCAAAAACAAATACATTAGAAAAATTAAAGTGCTGCCTGCCTTGTGACATCACAGTTACAGTCAGGGAGGTCTGAATCCACACTGCAGTTGTCTGCCATCCTCACAGCACATAAATCCTCCACTACCACCATTAAACTTTCCAGCATGAAAAGTAAGAACATGCAGTCCAAAAGCTTGTGAAGAGAGTGCCTGGTCAAGCCTGCCTTTGCTGCTGAGCACTGTACAAAAAAATGCTCACACTCCCAACAAATGTTAGTAAGACCCTGCCTGATAACATGAGACTGAGCTGTGACAAGTGGTCATGCTTCTAAATAAAACTTGCATTCATCAACATGTGCCATGCTTGATCTCCTGGAATGTAGGCCACGACTGTTAGGAAGGGGGGGTGGGGTAGTAGAAGGCCTTCAGTGTAAACTTGGAACAGTTGTAGACTCAACTGTCTGAGAAAGACAGTGCTGGATAAAGAAAGCAGCCACAAACTGCTTCCTGCCTGTAAACATCAGCAGCATTTGCTGCAGCTGGCCTATTTATCAGTAAGGATAAGGAGTGAGGAAACTTTCCAGTCTTGAGAGGCCAGAAGTGAGAAACTAATAAAGTAAGAAGGCAGCTGTCTCTCTCTCGAGTTGTTTCACTGACGCAAAAGAGGCCAGAGAATGGTGGAAGAAGAGTGGAAAAGAAATATGCATCTGGAAGAAAGAAACATTTAAGAGGAAATAAATCTAATACATTCAAGGGGGAAAAAATAACAAAAACAGATTCCACTCTTTTTTTCCTCCAACTGAATGTATGAAAGCCTGTAAGGAAAGGTAATTTTCACAAGGGATTTAAAGGTAGGGAGAGTACGGGCCGCATGGGGAAGAGCAAATATTTAGGAAGCAGGAGACTCAGGATTGGGCAAGGGTCAGTAAATTAATTGATAGCCTACCCTGTGACACTCTGCTGAAAACTGGATTAGATTTACTTCTGTATCTGAGACAAATGGTACCAGAGATACAGCGGAACATGAAGGGTAAACTGAACCAAAGATGGTGACAGGTGAAAGCTGCTTCATCTCAGAGCTAAGGTAGGAGGGTGGAAGAAACTTCAGGAGAAGTTTCAAATCTTTGCTTGGCCTGCCATGTGATTTTTCATACATGTAATGTAATGTAATGTAATGTTTTACCTGGCTGCAATCAGATCTATAAGATGTTGCCACCTGTCATTAACCTTCCCAAGTTTATAGTCAATCTCTGATGCTTTGCTGTCATGGCTGGCTGTAGCAAGTCGCTCTCCCATTCGCTGGAGCTGGATTTTATTCTCTTGGGCAACAGCAATTTCATCTTGATAATCCTAGTTGATAAAGAGGAATTCACAGAAGTCACGAAACGTATTCAGAACACATTCACCTCAGTGCGACTAGAACTATAACAAACATAAGCACTTTGCAATACTTATATGAAAATAGTTCAGCACATGAACCAACCCTCCTTGGTGCTATTGAGCATACACAAATAACATACCCTCTAACATTTGATGGAGACAAATAGATATGTCATGCCACCCCTAATTTGCATACATTTACATGTGTTTATGAACATTTGTAATAGATTACTGACTAACTTTGGGGCTCAGCTAGAAAAAAATGTCTGAGAGAGAGACTGTGTAGACATGTTTGTATGTGCAAGACAGATGGTTTCAACTTGATTCCAGGCACACACACAGCTCCCTCCTGCCTGGGTGTTACCTTTCTTTGCTCTTTGATAGCAGTGCTTATCCCAAGCTTGTTCAGCTGAGAAAAGGTGCCCCACCCCCACTAAGAAATGAACAAATAATAAGCAAATGAATCATCACTCTTTCTTCTGCTGGATTAATGAGGTGATAATGACGCCCTTTGTCTGCTGAACCCAGTACAAATCTTACATTGGAGGGAGCCTGGTACAAGATAACAAACGTCGTTACTGTACTGGGCAAAAAGGTACTGTTGGAGGGTATGAAATACTCTCAGCAAAAAGATTAAAAATGTTTAGCAAATGCCAATGTGAGAAGAATCATAGAACTAAAGAGTTGGTAGGGTCCTTGAGAGTCATGAAGTCCAACCTTGTCCTCTGAGGCAGGATACCTTATCCTAAAGCTTCTCTGACAGCTGCCTGTCCAGTCTTGAAAACCTACAGAGACTCTAAAACCTTGCTAAGCATCTTGTTCCATTGCTGTATGGTTCCTTTTGGGACATTCAGAATGTTTAACATAAACTTACTTTCCTGTAGTTTAAACCCACTGCTTTTTGTCCTGCCTTCCGAGGCAAAGGAGAATAACTTACAAGCTGTTCATAGGAAGTCATGACTGAGCACTCTGTAAAGCATTCCCCTTTCTTGACTTTGCTTTCAGCTGGCCTGTTTCTGGACATTTTCAGTGTCAAAAAGGGCACGCATCTAAAAGCTCCACAGGAAAGTACAAATTGCCATACTCGATCAGACCAGACTTTTACAGTATTGGACAGTCCCAGATTATTCAGGTTCTGTTAATCAGGGCACAGTGGTGTGAAAGATATATTCACAACTGATTAAAACACACAGTGGATTGGAAACACATTACCTTCTTGAGTTTCTCTATCATTTCTTCAATAAGGATGTCTCCATTTTGTGATACTTTACTCTCCATTTGTGTCAACCATTCACATAGCTCTTTGTTCTTCTCACTGAAGACTGCCCACTCATTCAGTCTCTCACTCACTTGCTGCCGCCGCAAGGAGACCTTATAGTGTTTGCAGAGGAAGCAAATAAGAAAATAAAGTTAGCAGATGGTGAGAGCTAACCACTGTCATCAGAACATTTTCAAAGCTCTTACTAAAGTCAATGGGAGATGTCCAGCTAACACCTGGCATGGCTCTTTAAAAGCTTAATGATCAGTGTTAATCTCAGGATTCTTGCAGGGAGCATCTGAGTACTGGAGCTCACAAGTCTGTACATTTGTTTTACTTCTTAATGAGATAATACCTGAAATACTTAACTCCAGCTTCAGAGGCAGAAATAAAATTCAGTAAGGGCCTCAGGACATAGTCTTGTCCTTGTTTTAAGGGTTGTTATTTTAATGCATTTTAATGTATTAATCTTTACAATGTAAATTGCTAGCTAGCTATATGTGTTTCTATATTTGGAGTAGGAACTCCAAAAGATGGTTCATCTGGTATAAAATAGATGCTTGACCCCTTATGTTTACACACCACAAAACAAATAAATGTCTAAAAGAACACACACACAGCAGATGAGCCAAACTGTTGCAACTCTGGGTTTTTTCAAACGTGACAGTGGCCCAGTTTAACGAGCTTTAGCGTGGTTTAAACACCATCATGTTGAAATGCACCTGCCAGATTCTGGGCTGGATACTGACCTTGGTGGGGGCTAAAGGATGATGTTACGAAAAGTAGCAGGTGATACATACAGACGACAGAGAACAAAGCAGCAGCAGAAGCAGGAAACGTATGTTTGCCAAATACAAAAATAAAGATCGGTGCATAGGAATTATAATATAATCCCATCTCAAACTAAACATCAAGAAGATTAGGTAGTGTTAAAAGGATCTAAAAATCATACTGCACCCAGAGTGTGCACAAAAAATTAATCTGTCCTGTGATTTTGCCTGACAATAATGTAGTGACCTCCTACTTACTACATCTTCTTGTCTGTAATCTGAGTTCCTTCTGAGTTTTTCATCTGTATCTCCACTGAGAAAACCACTGCACCTTCTCTTAGTACAGCAACTTCTGCTGTTCTCTAACTACAGCTTTTGATTATTAAAGTGGGACAAATATGATAGCACATTTCCTTTTGTGGTTTTAAACTTGGTATCAGCTCACCGGAAACACTCAACTGCTGAACAAGAAGAAAAGAGTCTTGCTTGTTTGGTTGCATCCTGAAAAGTTAAATATGTAAATGGCCAACTGAATCTAAAACCTTTAAAATGGCACTTTGTTTACGTGTAAGCCAGGAAGATGAGAATACCAAACAGGAATTTGGGTGTTCGAAACATGTTGTGGTCCCACAAGCTGCATTCAAGGTACAACTTGAAGCTCTGCTTCATGAAAGCTTATGATGTTGTGAGTGAGTATTGTAACGATGGGCATTCGGATAGAATTGTGGATTCGGATCTGTTATGGATTCAGTTCTGTAATGTTCCGATCCAGTACGGATTTGGATCGCATGGAAGCCAATGGGTAACTGGTCCGAGACAGAGTCCTACATCCCCATGGGCCCTATTTCCCCCCATCCCTACCTCCTTGGGCCCTGGCATGTATTTGCCAGCCTCAGAGGACTCGACTGAAGCTCATCAGGCCTGCTGTTGCTGTGAGAGATCAATCCATAACTGCCCCAAACTGATTGTTATGAATTAATCTGAACTCATCTGAATGCCATCCATGAAAGATATGAATCCCTATCCCAGGGCCCTGGTATATATTCACCAGCTTCGGAGGGCTTGGTTGAAACTCTGCCGGCCCACCACTGCTGTGGGGGGTCCTCCTGGCAGGCTCCCTTGCCATAGTGCGCTGCTGACCTCCCTGTTCCACACAGCGCGCATGTGCAATATGGCCACAGTTAGGGGTGGCAGCCATTTTGCACATGCGCACTGCAGAGCAGGGAGCTCGGCAGCACACCATGGCAAGGGAGCCTGCTGGGAGGACCCCCACAGCAGTGGTGGGCCGGCAGAGTTTCAACCAAGCCCTCCGAGGCTGGTAAGTATATACCAGGGCCCTGGGGTAGGGATTCATATCTTTCATGGATGGCATTCAGACAAGTTCAGATTAATTCATAACAATCAGTTTGGAGCAGTTATGGATTGCTCCGAATCCGTAATGGACATCTCTAGTTCATGATTTTCTGCTGAAGTGAAATTGTTATGTAGCTTAGTAACTGTATATAGTGTTAAACCTTTACTCCCATTAAAACATAGTTACCTGCATCTGTTTAATATGAGTGTTCTTCAAATCCACTTTGCACTGATAGCAGGTAAAATGAACAGGAATCAGGTTTCCCAAACTCAGTCTAGTCCTTTGATGTCTGTGAAATGTGCCTCATCTTTTAAAAATTTGTTCTGCAGATCAGCTTTGTTGGTAACACAGCATCGTGAAAAATGCTGTAATGGTCATGGCAAGGCTAGCCTTGTTCACTGCATTTTTCCTATTACCATCAATGGGAAAAAAACAGTGAACATGGATCCCTGACCATCATCTCCACCCAACCTGGCCTGCAGTGGTGTCCGTTTGAAAAGGGCCTGTGGTACAACCTAACAATATTTTGCTGCCCCAGCAGCTCTACCTATGACTTTAAAATATGTCTGCATTGCTCATGGGATACTGGGCAGCAAATCTTAGGAAGTAGTTACATGATGAGTTGCAACTTTAACCCTGGAGCCAGGATTTCTAAGCATAAGCATCTAGTGTAAAATACTATAGCACTGTGTATCTGTTACCCGTATGGTGCCAAGGAGTTACGAGGGTAGTCAAGCATGTCACCTTTGGTCCAAGAGCGTGAGAAATGTCAGTCCTTTTGACACAGAGACTATCAAGCAGATTATATCATTCTGTTTCTTCTGTATACGTTTGTTTGCATGGATTGTGGGGCAAGGTTAGCATTACCTCTAATGGAATTGACCTAATTTTAATCACCCCCCATGCCCCATCTCAGTGCAAAGGTCAGTTACAGGAAATCTGGAAATAAAGTTATAGGTAAGCAAACACTTGAGAACAGTTGACTTATTTAATCCTAGTTCTAAACTAAAGTTTTTTAATAGGAAATATTCTGCACATATAATAAAAATGCATAACATTGGTTTCTTTGCTGTGTTGACTTTGGGATGGCCATGACTTTCCATGGACATTTCACTTGGGATAATCTCTATTACTGTATACACAAGTATTATGGTATATGCAAATACTAGGGCTGAAATGAGCAGCTAAATTGCTGCTCATGAGAAATTTTGGCATATTGGGAAACGGGATGGATTTCCTTACTGTTTCCCAATACCAATGCAATTTCTCAAGTCTCACAATACCTGCAGATACTGTCCTGATTTACTGACTTTCTGGTTACTGTACACTGTTCATTTACCATTTACCGTATTACTGAGGGTACTGTTTTACTTCCGGGTTTGTTGTTTCTGCATTTCTGAACCAATCAGAGTATGAATAGCCCGCTCATTAACCTCCCCCTCGGTGTCCCTTGACCTCCACTCCAGTGCCTCCAATCAGTATTCTTGTCCTATGCTGCTTCTTTTGCTTAGACCAATCTGCAACTGCATTGCAGATTAGCATAGGAATCTGCGTACCAGCCAATGACTGAAGAGGAAGTACAAGGGAAAACCGAGTACAAGAAATGTGGCATTGAGTTGGTAATAATTACCTCTCAGGATTTGAAATGGATGTCAAAGCAGTAAACAGCAAAGTAGTAAACAGGATCCTGGTGAGATTTCCCATTTTGGCAAAATCTTGTTTCAGCCAAATACTTTTAGAAAGAAAAGTTTTCATGAGGTCTTCTATGCAGTGCCCTTGGGACTTCCACTGTGAGCAAGGCTCTCTATCTTCAAGAATTCTGCTTTTCAATTAATAGCTGTTCAACAAGGAGAAGGAAGACATGTCCCTACAGTGCAAGTCCCAGAAGTGAGTGTGTGTTTGGTGGGAGCAGGAGAGTGACTCTCTACAGCACAAACCCCATCCCTGGTCAAGAAACCAGAGTTCGGGCTTGTGGTGTAGATAGGCAGTGGGGCTGGGGTTACTTGAAGAAGGGAAAAAAGCTGCAATGAAATATTTTTCTGCTAGAAGAAAGTCCTTGTTTTGTGTTTTTTATGCCCCCCTCCTTTTAAATATCTTTACATATATGGTATTGGTATATTTTTTAGAAATATCTGATTCCCAATCTCAAATTTTCCATACTCCATTGTTTAAACCTCTCTGAAATCTGGATCCTTCTATATTCTGCCCTTGCTTCATTACAACTATAAGATTGGACTAGTGCTGGTCAGTGTCCTATGCAGATCTCCATAAAACACCTCATGAATCCAGATTGATAGCTTGCATCACAAATGCTGCTTGCCCACGTTAGCGTGGTGCCAAATTTCCCGATAGGGAAAACTCCTGGTGGGGAATCTTGCGGTGTGCGGTGCACGTGGGCGTCTGGTTAAAAGCATAATCAGATGTGTCGTAGCTTTTTTTCTTACGATTGTCAGGGCTGGATTTCAAGTCCTGACAATCATAAGAAAAAAAGCTGCATGACGCAGCTGATTACACTTTTAACCAGGTGGCCGTGTACACAGCGCGCCGTAAGATTCCCCGCCTGGAGTTTTCCCCACTGCGAGATTCGGCGCTGTGCTAACGTGGACAAGCAGCCTAAGTGTCTGGACATGGGAGGTTAAAATGTATTTGTAAATCTGGTATGGTTAAAAGTAAATAAATAAATAAATAAATACATTTTCTAGATAAGCTTTGGCATCTGAGATACTCAGTTCTAATTTCCCAACTCTAACCCTATCTCTGCATTGTCAAACTGACGAGAGTATACTTGGCAATGTGATAAGTTTCAGATCTATGTCTCTTTTCACATGGGCACCCCCTCCTTGCACACGTGTGCAGGTGGGGGGGTGCCCGTGCGAACACTGCGGCTGGTGCAGGGGGGGGATGGGTGGGCACCCGTGGGAACACCGTGGGTGGTGTGTGTGTGTGTGTGTGTGTGTGTGTGAATGCTCCACCCATCACCCATGCACAGAGCAATGGGTGCCGATGCCCGATGCTCCATGTGAGGAGATGGGTGTGTGTAGGGGGGGGTGTCTGTGTGAACGTACCCCCATGCACCGCCCGCCCGCTGTGTTGCCCACCCATCCTCTCACGCATCACGGCCCATGTGAAAAGGACCTAATTCAAATGCTAGGTTGGTGGGCTGATCATCTCTCATCTGTCCTAATAGTTATTGTTCACATAGTGCTGTCAATCTGCCACTTTTATCGGTTCGGAATAATCACATAAAGCATTTAGTGCCATTTTTACCTGATGACATAGCTCCTCCCATTGCCTCTGTAGCAACTCAATGCGCTCACTGAGGATTGAGATATCATCAGCACTGATATAGGCAGAGAGGGTCTCCTTCAGCAGTGTTAGATGTGCAAGGTCGTCTCTCCACCCTTCTACAGCATTTTCTAGCTCCTAGATTTTAAGAAGAAATTCAGTAAAGAATTAAGATTGTCGGAGGCTGACCTACACTTTTATCCTTTAAATTAGTGAGACCTGGTTGAATTTTGATTAATGAAAACAGTTTTAAATTCCCCGGCCCCCCCCCGGTTTTTCATTATAAAAACCAACAACATATTTTTGGTAAAAGTGTTCAGTTTGGGGTTAAAAAAAAAAGACCTCAAGTTCTTTCCCTCCAGAAATCATTATGTTTTCAGAAAAGAAAGCAAGCAAAAAAGCAAGCAAACAAAAAATTGTGGCCCCCCCGCCAAAAGGCACTTGCAATTTTTCACAACATAAAACAGTATAAAATCCATTAAAAAATATAAATCTATTTAACAACAATTTAAAAGAGTATGGTAAAGAGGACAGAAGCAGCACATTAAGGGGAGCACCTGGAGAGTAAATGAGTCTTTAGTTGCTTTTTAAAGGTGAGGAAGGAGGAACAAAGATTTAAGATCGTGCTGCTGGTCATCAGGGCCCTGAAAAGTATAGGCCCTGGCTATATTCCAGACCTGCTCCTGGAGCCCCGCCCTGTTGGTTATCTGTGCCCAGAAACCACCGCTGTTTGGGAATCCTGCCATTGCACCTTAAGTTGGTGAGTGATGATTGGGCCTTTGCTGTGGGAGTCCCTCAGTATGAAACTCGCTCCCCTCAGATGTCTGTCTCAGTTCTTCCCTCCTCACCTTTAAAAAGCACATAGAGTTCTTCCCTCCTTACCTTTAAAAAGCACATATTTATTTTCCAGATGCTGTTAGGATCCACTGCTCGTTCCTCCTCAATGTATTCTGTCCTCCCTCTTTACCTTCCCCTTTTAAATTGTTTTAAATGGTTTTCATACTGTTACTGCAAATCCGATTGTAGATTTTAGGTAAATGGTAATGGTAACAATGCCAAACTTGTTAATTAAGGCACTATTTGGATGGACAGTTTAAACCACTGAAAATCATTTGCATGCTCCATTTTCTTATAATGGCTCGTGTACTTTAGGCATGTAAATGGGTCAGCTTTAAGGAGGAATTTGTAGGGTATGTAGTGAGGAAATTGTTTCCCAGTACTCTTGAGGGGGCTGCTTACAGAACATGCTCCAGCAGTTTGACTGGGCCTGAAACTAGCTGGATGAAAGGAGGTGTTCTGTATATCCCTTAGGGCTTATAAAAGGGAGCACAGTAATTTAAAAGGGTTCTGACTCTGAGAAAAACTAGAACCAGGTTAGTTACTCCTCATCTAGAATGAAAAAAGGGAAGAGCTGTAGCGAGAGGTGTGGGGAAGTTCTTTGGGAAGCAGCTATACTGTGTCTGAGGGGTGGAGAAGAGCCAGGCAGGCAGTGAGAGGTTTGTGGGAGTCAGTCACCTACCAAGGGTTGAGTCGGTGGACCGGAGGTTTGGCCAAGGGCGGCTGGTGGGTTTTGATGTTGGAGGGCACTGGGGAAGTAAGGCGGGCGGGCCTAGGGGCGGAGCCAGTGGCATGGCATAACCCAGCAGCAAGGAGTTCCCAGGGTTAACATCGGATGGAAGAAAACACAGTCTACATGCACATCAAGCTTAAAATAAATAAT
>QEPC01004086.1:103634-117062 GCA_003113815.1 Sphenodon punctatus
GCTTTGCCGCTGGCAGGCTGGACGGCCTTACTGCCCCTCCAAACTAAAAACCCACCAGCTGCCCCCTGGTCAGGAGGTGGGAAGGGATTGGGTCAAGGGGGCAGGTGGAGGAGTTGGATGAAGAGAGCAGAGCGGAGATTTCCTCAGAGGCAGGAGGGAAGGATGTGAGGAGAGAGGAGGGTTCTGCCATGCTCAGTATTTCATGAAAGCTCCTTATTTAGTTAACCATTGGCCAGCTTGTTCCTGTTTATGATTTTGTAATTACATTTTTGATTAATTAAATTAGTGGTGTAACTGGAGTGCTCATTTCAACAAGACTTCCTCCTCCAGGGTTTATCTGACTTAGGTGTGGTCAGAGATGTCATGCAATATTACCTTATGTGGCAGTGGCCCCACATGATGATCTTAGCTACAGGTCTACCCATCTCTAACAAATCACCTTTCAGTTTGTCCTATACTCAACCTGTGATCTCAGAGAGAATGATGACATTGGAATTTTCATTTTATTTCTTAAATGCAACTGATACTGGTATAGAACGTAACATGCCCCCAAATGCATCCAGGTCAGGAGTAAAGAGCATGGGGATGCTGCTGCTTTAAAGTCTCAGATAAAAGAATTGATACAAGAATTAAAACATTTCTTGAATAGTTAGTGTTTGCCTAGTGCTTTATTGGCCTGACTGTAATACTTACATTGGATTTACACTGCTGCCTGGCAGATTTTCTCCTAATTTATGCTAGTCTGAGGTCGTTATCAGACCCTGTATCTTCACAGTGCTGTACAAACATGAACTAATCAATCAGATAAGGAGTAATTATGGTTTCAACAGTACTGATGCTAAAATAATTCCATATGGTACAAAATGGAAAATGCATAGCACATGACATTGCACTCTGAGGCCTTTACCTTGCAGCGAATCTGCTCTGTATGTAGCTCATCATGGTGATCTGGCAATGGCTGGGAGAGCTTTTTCTTGAAGGATCTTAGTTTCTCCAGGGAATCTGCTATGCCTTTCTCACATTTTTCCCAGTCCTGAAGGGAGAACAACTAATATTAGATTTCAATCCATATTTTGGGGAAAGGCCCATTAAGCAGAACCAATTCAGTCCTATTAAACAATCATTAAATCGTGACGATATCTGCATAAGAGTGGTGTGTCCCAAGAAACTCTTTTATGTAATTGTCCTGGCTCAGACAGTACCTGGAAATAATAATAATAAAAAAAAAATTGCCAGCAAGTTACACCCTAAAATTAAGCAGTTCACTTATCTTAATTCTCTTCCTCTTTAGATTCCATTCATTTTTACTCCTGGCACTTATTTAATGACTCCTCTTCCATTATTTCTGTTTTCCTTTCCTGCATTTCAAGCTTTATTCAGTTCCTCTTTTTATGCTTCTCTACCTCTTACTTGAGATTGGTTCATTTCAGCCTCATCTGGTACATAAATCCCAATTACATTAATGAGAAAGTTATGGCTGAATTCCTGCCTTGTGTTTAATTGTCTATATACCATGCTTAGCATTCATGAGCATTTACTCTGCTCATGAATAAATATATTTTTAGTCTTTCTCATCCAATAAATTCATTTGAAATATTAGTGAAGATGTTGGGAGAAAATTGGTTTCTCCGAAGTCTGATGAAAAAGATGGAAATGAGAAATCAAATATTTAAAACAATCACACAGGTTAATCTGAGAAACAGAGTCAAAGGGAAAACTGAGGTCTATAGTAGCTACCACACAATCATTATCTGGTAAATATTCACAGCATTCCTGTGAAAGAGGTAAATAATTTGATTCCCATCTTATAGATGGGGGAAGTTGAGTCACTGACAGAACCAACATTAATTCTTCACAAAATATAACGCTAATTATATTAGGCTCTGTACTTATTATGTGCACTTACTTTCAATAAAAAGGTGAACTGTTTCTTCTGTTCTTCAAGTCGAAGGCTGGCTAATTTCCAGCGCTCTTGGATTTCTGAGAGTTCAATCTGCAGGGTTGCTTCTGCCCCACTATCAGCACAGAGCAACAACTGCTTTCCAGCTTCTACGGTTAAAATGTAGCTCCCTTGTTGACGTAGTAGGACTTTCTCTTTAAGCTGCAAAGATCAAAGACATCCCCCTTAGCTTCCTTCTAGTCCTTTCAAGTATTTACATGTAAGTGACTATTCCCAAGGTTGGTACAAATAATATACCTCTTATTGCCTAGCATACACAAAATGGACTGCTACACAAATACACAAGACTTCCTTTTGCAGGTGTCAAATAGCAGGTCCCTTCTACTTATCACCAGTACTGACAGAGTTTGGGGACTGGAGGGAGGAGAATAACAGTTTAGGTAGTTTTTGCCTCCACCTCTTCATGAATAGCTTAGAACCTCTAAATATAATCTGTTACCTGAGGTTGGTGTACTCATATCCTCACCACATGGACCAACCAGCCATGATTCTTGATGTAACCAAGCCAAGCGCGTGCACCTGGGACCTTGCATCTTCGTGAATGTTACACTCCTTGTCTCTCCCTCTGTTCCCCTTCCTTCATCTCCCCCACTCCACCTCTCTCAAATTGTAAGCCCTAGGGCAGGGACTGTGTCTATTCAATTAATTTGTAAAGCGCCAGGTACACTACTGGTGCTATATAAATGCTTGCTAATAATAATAATAATAATAATAATTAATTAATAAATAATTAATAATTAGAGTTAGACTGTTTTCTCATGAGACAAAATGCACCTCCAGAAAAAACTCTGGGTGGCAAATGCTGCGCGGCTTTTGCCACGTGGGAAAACAAAGCTGCGCAGCTTTGGCCCCAATCATGCGGAGGATACAAAGCTTGCTTTTCTAGTTCTGCATCCTCCACATGATTGGAGCCAAAGCCATGTGGCTTTGTTTTCCCCCATGACAAAAGCTGTGCAGCATTTACCTCCCGAAGTTTTCCCCAGAGGCAAATGCTGCACATTCTGTTTCATGAGAAAGCACCTTTAGTTTGGTTCTAATACATTAAACTACAAAAACCTCCTTCATTTAAATGTTGACACATATTGTAGCCTGCTGTTTGGCATTGGCACAGTGGGGGTTAATTCAGAGAAGCTGAGGTGACTGTGAGGTGGCTGGGCTATAGACAGCTTGCTGAGACCGGTCAAGGTCTGCTTAAGGGAAGGCTGAAACTCCTTGCCTGTGTTGGCTACGAGCAGCCTGGGGCCAGCAGCTCTTTTGGAACCTAGAGTTCTGTTGCATGTTTCACTCTTGGTTTTTTGGGACTGATAAAAAGGGTTTCTTCCTGGAAGCAATGTCTCAGGCTGCATTCACACCTGACAGTGGTGGCACTTTTAAAATGACGTGAGACAAAGACACGACAGTGGGGAGGAGGACAGGTTGCGCCCTGTCGTCCGTGAGTAACGTCGTGGCAGAACCCCGTTTGCACCGGTGCTACTTCCAGCATTGGGCTCCTCCCTGCTGCCATGTCTTTGCCTCGTGTCATTTTAAAAGTGCCGCTGCCATGAATGCAGCCTCAGTGTGGCACTTTCCTTAAGCTAGTGGAAGAGCACACAGGTACGCACGTATGAAAAATGGAATAGAAGTGTGTTTTTAATATGCGGGACATACCTGCACTTCATCCAGTAGGGCTCTGGCTTGCTGCAGTGGGATAGGAATACTGCCCAGCCTATTTCCTGGCTGGCATGACACTTCCACCAGCCACTTGTGCAGTTTCTCTGCCATCTCCCTGTAACGCTGCCATTGGCGGATCTGGCTATCAATGATTCCCCTCCTCTGCTGGGCCCTGCGAATTACCCCTTGCCATTGGTTGCTGAGTAGGGCCAATTTCAAATTAAACTCATCCCTGTAAAAACCAAAACAAAACAATAAATCACTGTGCACATAAGGTAAGTCCTGTATGTATGATCCATTTACTTAATAAATTTAAAGTGAAAAGCAACAGGTTTTGGCAACAGATCCACAAGTCTGTGAAGAAAGGAACAAGCTGATTGTATCAGGTGGCAAATGAACTTCAACTGGAATCTAAAACCAGCACATTTCAGGACAACAGCCAGAAAAAAGGCTCAAAATCTCCAAACTGAAATCTATTTCAGAAATACTGACAAACTCAGTGCAAAGTTCATGAACTGCTCTCAGAATACATTCACACATATGTTAAATCAGCGCTTATTTCTTTCCCCTGAATATTAGAACGATGTGGGAAAGACTCCATGCGCTTATTTGGCAGTTCTTCTGCTTGTTTTTCCAGCGCATTGAGGGGCAGCCAAAAGCTACCTTTACAAGAGCGCATTTGAAATGACCCGCGTAAGTCCTCTTGTCAGAATGTCGGTGCTCCTAGTCAGTGTCATGTCAGTTAAATAGCTCCCCGCTTCCCGGCTCTGCTCCTCTCCCCGACCGAGAGCTGGGGAAGTGGGGAGCTGTGTAACTGACATGACACTGACTAGCCTAGTGTCATGTCAGTGTGAATAGTGCATGGGTTTATTTAAGTGCATTTTGAAATTGACTGCATTTAGGAAAAGCAGCATTTTAATGTGTGTGTGAACGCGCTCTCAGACAAATTTAGTTGTGAAAATGGCAAGTGTTTGAAATAGCTTTTATATGAAAATCTCCAATATTTTGTTTAAAGGGATCCCCAAATGGCATGAAGCCAGAAGTAATGCCTGTTCCTTCCTCCTACTCAGCCTAGTATAGCAGCTTTCTGATGACATGTCAAAGAGGAAAGGGGGAGTGGTTAAGTGAGCATTTTGTGACCATTCAAGCCAGTACAAATTTCAGCTGCTGTAAAGTTGCTGTATTGTTGAAAATGGCAAGTATCTGAAATGGCTTATATGTGAAAATCTCCAATATTTGTTAAAGTGTACCTTTTTATAACAGACAAACCTTTTCTTAAATCTTCTGCCAACCTACTTTCTTCCTTCGTTTTAGACTGTAAGCTCCTTAGGGCAGGCACAATGTGTTTTTTCATCTCTTTGACAAGTGGAATGCACATTGGTGAGAAGTGGCAAGTGGCATGCCTCTGGTGATAATATTTAAAGCAAGAACAGAAGTCTCTACCTGTCATCAACCTGTCCTTGCTCCAGAAGCCGCTGCCCATCAGCGATTATCGAATGCAAAATCTGTTGGCGACTGAACATCTCTGCCTGAAACAACTATTACAAGAAAGACAAAAAGTGACTACTACAGAGTATGACAAAAGGCTTTAAAGTAGTTCATCCTTCTTGCCTGCAGAGGTGAAATAGATTATAAATGCCCACTTAAATCTATTCAGGACAGTTCTGCTCCAGATTAACCCAATGGGGGTTTTGTAATAGACACTGATGGGAAAATTATTAGACTTTCATTTCTTAAATGGCCTCAAGAATGATTATTTATTTGTTTATCTGTTTAAATGTTTATCCCGCCCTTCTTCTAAGGCTCAGGGCAGCTTACATAATTAAAATATACACAATAGACATACAATAATACTCCATTAAAACCTCATTAAAAAGCCCACCCTCACCCCTAAACCCTCCCACCTCAAACCCGATCCCCACCTGCCAAATGCTTTGCTAAAAAGAAATGTTTTACACTGCCTCCTGAAAATGCTCAGGCTCGGGCTCTGATAGACCTCTGGGTGGGAGAAGGGAGTTCTATAATATAGGGGCAGCAACTGAGGATGAACGCTTCTCTGTGGGCCCTTGTCGTGTGAACAAGACGGGCAGGTGAGGCCCACAAGAGAGTATGTAAAAAATAAATAACTTCACATGAAATAGGTTGTAGTCACAGTTGGCCTAAATACTGCATTTGACAGCCTATTTGAAACACCAGTTGGATAAGGAATTCAGAGTGCAAAAATAATAAAGACATTCTGCTTTTCTAAAAAGGCTTTAAAATATTCTTTAGATTTTTGCAGCTTTTTCTGCATCAAAAGTTCATACAAAGTCACCAAGCTCCTAAGACAATTCTATATTGGAGATAAAATTTGTTTTGGAAGAGCTCAGTGTTAGGAGTAAGATTGCAAACTTTATTAGCTTTCTTATTTTTCCTTTTCCTTGATCCAATTCAGTTGCCTAATCTTTTAAAAAGTAAGTTTTTAAAAAAAAAAATGAACAGAAATATTAAATTCCTAAGTATGCTGCATATATATCATTTGAGTTTCAACTTTTGTTGTGTTGCATCTATTTTTAGTCACATAGGGTATTTTCAGACGATACGCGGGCACCAACGGCTTCGTTCCCCGCCGGGGTCACCCCGTAACGGCACAACAAACGTGCCGGGGGGATCCCGGCGGGGAAAGTGGGAGGGGCAGGGGCCGCAAGGAGCAACGTGCGGCCGCACGGCCCCGCCCCCTCCACGCACCCC
This sequence comes from Sphenodon punctatus, assembly GCA_003113815.1. NCBI lineage: Eukaryota > Metazoa > Chordata > Lepidosauria > Sphenodontia > Sphenodontidae > Sphenodon > Sphenodon punctatus. Next base: position 109,975 of record QEPC01004086.1, read on the forward strand.
GCCGCCCGCCCTCCGAGGAGACGGGCGGGCGGCGGGGCCAATGCGGCCGCCGCGTCCGGCCGATCGTGCCACGGCCCGGGATCCCGCCGGGGATCCCGGGCCGTGGCACGCGGCCAGACGTGACTTTTCCTTGGCCACGGCCCGGGGTCCGTTTGACCACGCTTCCCGGGACCTTCCCCCGGCTAGCCCGGGAAGCGTGGTTCAAACGAACCCCATGTGGGGATTGACCGTGGCCAACATCTGGCGCGCCGAGAACAGAAGTACGGGACACGGTGACCACAGGTGGGTATTCACCGTGGTTCACCGTGTTCACGTAACGTCTGAACTCACCCATAAAGAGACAACACACATACAAACATGCCCCAAACTCCCTTTGTCCATTCAGATCAATACTTGTTTACTCATTGCCTTTATAACATTTGTACGTGCAGTCATTCAGGCTGCTATGTGTTTGGCACACACTTACCATGCGTTTTCTGCCTGCAAAACACACGAGCAAAAAATGTGGAGTAGACAACAGCATGTAGTTGCTTAAGTCAGGTAACAGTGGATACGTGTAACAAGAGAGGGAGAAGGTTGTGGAGGGTCCCAGCACCTATCCACTTCTGCAGTGCTAGGATAAGGGAGGTGGAAGAGCCCCAAGAACTCTAATGGCTAATAGGGAGAGGAACTTGGGTGTTTTTGTGACATTGCAGCAGTAGGAGGAGCTGCTGCAGCTGAGCTAGCGAGCTCCCATACCTCATCCCTGCATCAGCCCAGAGAGGTCTCCTTCCTTATCTTTCCCTCCCTTGGAGCACAGAAACAGCAGTGGTGGCTGGACCTAATGGGGTTTGAGGTCCCTCTCTGCCTAACTCCCTTCAAGAAAGGGAAGATGGGTATATAATGACTTCTTCTACCAACAGGTGTCCATGAACTTCTCTCCTCACTTATGCTACATGGTTTCCCCATTAGTTGCCTTTCAATTGACTCCTGAGCATGGCAATAGTGGGAGGGGACTATCAGGGAATCATAGTATACAACAGTATATAAGCATCTATGTTTTTGCTTTAACATGCCTGTTAGTATCAGTATCCCCTGGTATACATTACAGCAGACCTCAGCTTTTTATTCCGTCTGAAGCTGGGATTGATGTATCCCCTCCCCCACAAATGGGACACAATTTGTTTTAAGGACTACAATTTGCACACCTCTATATATCTAAATGTCAGTTCATAAATTCCGTTTTTGACAACTTGCCTCATGTGCTCTCTGCTGCTCCAGCAGACTCTGGTAGTTTCCTGAAATCTCTGCAGCCAGTTTCTGCTCAGTCTGAACCAGGAATTCCATCCAGGTCTCACATTTTTCTAGGAATGTCTGGTGTTGTAACAAGAAAGACTGCAGCTTACTGTAAGGATGAAAGAGTGATTCATTAAATGCCTCTAGCTCAACACAAACATGTAATGGCTCCCAAGGGAGCCACTACTATTCTGACTGCAATAGTGTTTCCATGCAAAATCCACAACATAGTCTCATCCTGGGAGAATTGTATGTGTTTTATATGCACATTGGTATATACATACACTTCTGTCTACCCACATTTCCAAACTGCATGAGCAAAACAAAATAGCAGTTTTTAACCTTGTTTTTAAAATTCTCTTGAATTCACAAACAGAAAGCCCCATTACCTTTCATTAGGTAGAATTTTCTTTGCATAGCAGACTCTTTGCTCATTAATAGAAGCTCTAGCTTAACAGTACTTTATAGAATTCCCTAGTCGTCACCACAAGGAGAAGAGCAGCCCTTAAAAATATACGTGAAATACTGATGTATAGGCAGTTCAAGAATTCCAAAACAGTTTAACAAAATGCATAACATGATATTTTCCATCTCTGGTAAATCAGTATGAAGTAATATATGGTCCTTTACATAGCCATCCCACCTGAATCTTTCTGTGGTTTGTGAAGAGATCACAGACCAGTGCCTATTCAGATTCTGCATCCTTTTGATTTCTTTATCATTCAGGGGTAGCCTATAGCCCAGCTCATTGAGACGATCCAAGTCTGGTGCCATGCTGCTGAACTTCAACATCTGGCACTGTAACAAGGAATGCATGCAATTATCAGTAGAGACATTCAGTAACCCTACTACAAAGTTATGGAATAACTCAAGTTAACAAATCTGCCACCTTGTGGAAATGATTTGTAGCACTACGTTTATTAATTATTATTATTATTTTATTCATTGGTTGAGGGTGGCTTACAATAATTAAAAACAATCTTAATTAAATTACATATACAATTTCACCCCTCTCCATGCCCAGCCACCCCATCTCCCACTCCAAAGTGACGATGGCTCGCCGTCACTTTGGAAGCTCCCTTGTGAGGTTCCACCAGGTTCCATCTTGTTCCCACTCCTGTACAATGTATATCTGAAGCCCCTGGATGAGGCTGTATGGAGATTTGGAGTGAAGTATCATCAGTATGCTGATGACACCCAACTCTCTCTCTCTTTTTTATGTGACCGAGGTCCTGCAGTCTTGGTGCTTACCTAGTGCCTGGCTGCCTTTGGGGACTGGAAATGGGAGAGCCAATTGAAGCTGAACCCAAACAAGACCGAAATGATGATGGTTGGCCAGCCATATGACTTGGGAGACATAGGGACCCCTGTTACTGATGGGGTCCAGCCTCCTTTGGTTACTCAGGTTTGCAGCCTTGGGGTGCTCTTGGATTTATTGCTGTGCCTGGATTGTCTGGTTGTGGCAGTGGCCAGGAGTGCTTTTCACCAATTACATCTAGTGAGAAGGTTGCAACTTTTTTTTTTAATCTTATTCGGATCTGGCCACCGTCATCCATGCCTTTGTAACCTCAGTGCTAGACTACTGCAATGCGCTCTACATGGGGGCTGCTCTTAATGACTTTTTGGAAGCTGCTGTTGGTGCAGAATGTGGCAGCCCACCTTCTGTTGGGGGTGGGTCACCAGGAACACGTTACACTGGTGCTTCAGAGTCTGCATTGGCTGCCAGTAGCTTTCCGGGCACAATTCTGACCTACCTGGCTTGATCTACTTTGTCATTTCTATATATTTTGTACTTTTAATAAGGTGTTCAATTGGTTATCCTCATTCCATCAGGACTCCAAGATACCTATTATGTCTAGACCTTCATTTAGTGCCAGACACACTAATTCTCCCATCTCATTTTTTAGACTTCTAGCACTTGCATAATGACACTGTCATGTATTCTTTTTATTCTTATTCTGCTCATTATATTAACTGTTTCAGGTATTTTAGAATCATTAATATTTGTCTGTTCTGCACTGATTTCCACCTAAGCTACCTCCACAGCTTTCCTATCCTCTATATTAGCATACTCTCTTTTCCCTGAAACAGCAGCATGCTTTGGAGATGCTATGGTTTGAACCACGTACTCCTCAGTGCCTGTTGACTTTCCCCTGGATTCTAGTTTAAAAACTGCCCTATCTCCTTTTTAATTTTTATCACCAGCAGCCGGGTTCTGTTCTCATTAAGGTGGAGCCCATCACGTCAGTATAGCCCACCCCCTCCACAAAGGTTCCCCAGTTCCTAACAAATCTAAAGCCTTGCTCCTTGCACCATTGTCTCATCCATGCATTGAGACTCTGTAGCTCAGCTTGCCTCTGGGGCCCTGTGCGTGGAACTGGGAGCATTTCTGATTACGCTACCCTGGAGTTTCTCACTTCAATCTCTTACCTAGACACCTAAATTTCACCTCCAGAACCTCCTTCCTACTTCTTCCTATGCCATTGGTACCTACATGTACCACAACAAACAGTTCCTCCCCAGCACTCTCTAAAATGCAGAGGTGTTCTCGTCCGCTGTCCCACAATTATGGAACTCCTTTCCCTTGGAGGTTCATGTAAGACCTTTTTATTTGACCAGGCATTTGGCAGGAAGGTATAGGGTTGGCCAGGATTAGATTGGGTGGGTGGGAGGGGGGAGAGAAAGGGTTGTGGGGGAATGAAGGGGATTTGTTTACATTGATTTTAAGACTGTTATTATTGTTTTTGTTGATTGTAAGCTGACCTGAACCTTTATGGAAAGGGCAGCATATACATTTAAATAAATCAATACAATTAAATTGGTTCCTTTTAAAATACTACCTAATTCCAGGTTATCCAGATCCACTTGCTGCTCAACTCAGCCTCTCATTAGCACCTAGTCATGCCTTTAATTATTAAGTAGGCATAATTTATATAGCACTTTCATTGTTTAAAATCCTTATCTAGTTCACCCTCACAACAACCCTAGGTCATTATTTTTCCCATTTTACATATGGGGATCTGGGGCTGCAAGACAGTGACTTGCCCAAAACCACACAGGGAGTTCATGGTAACACAGGATTTGACCCCTTGTCTCTCATAACCAAGGCCAACACGTTATCCATTAGGCTACACTGGTTTGCAGTGTAGCTAACATAACATGAATATGTGATAGAACTAAATTAGTTTCAGATATAGTAAAATGTCCCTCGCTAAAGCCCTTTGATAAAGGCTCCTAAACAGGGTAATGATTGTGCTTCTGGTACTTTCTCAATGGGCATTCTAGCACAAAGAACTGTTGTGAATCACAAGTACAGCATACTCCTCTGAAATGTTTTCCATATGTATTTTATTTTTAAAACTGTTTAAAAAATATACAGAAATTGTCATTTTCTTGCCTTATAGTTCTCAGCTACTGGAGGCCATATGTTGGTATATATTTCATATAATATCATCTATTGATGGACAGAAATTAAAAATGTCTGTTATGAACCTGAGTTTCTATATGCCCCATAAGTCTGAATTTCTATATAAATCATGGAGACTAAGCAAAATAGTTATGACTTTCTACAAGTTTGATGAAGAGGCCTGTGTGGTCTGAAAGATTATGCACTCTCACCAACAGAATATGGTCCAGCAAAGGATATCATCTGAACTACTTTGTCTCCAACTGTCGTGTTTGGGACAAACGTGGTAACCATACCCTCTCTAGACAACATAAATCTTATCAGAACTTCTTGTATGTGTAAAACTTAGAAGTCTCATAAAATATCTGGTATTTCACCTCAGGTGGGCCAAACACAGGAAACAAGCACATCTGCTTCCTGTGCAGAGCCTCAGCCAGAAAGTTCAGGGGTTCTGGGAAATTAGGAAAACACTGAAAATGATCAAACTTTTCAGAATTTCCAATCTCGTTCTATTCAAGTTTAGGATGAAGTCTCAGCTGTTGTTATATTCAAGCAGGTTTGCCCGTCCAGATTTCCATAATGTCTGGGTACAGAAAGCATCAAAGTTAACTTTCAGTTTTCGGTCTTCAGTGTGTTCCTGTCAGAGCTTCAATCAGTATTAAAGACAGAAATGTATCTTTAGGCATAGAATGCTCTCTACATCAATTAAAGCAACACTGAAATGATAATGTCACGTGGTCCGTGTTTGCTACTCACTTTAAGTTCTTCCATCCTATTCTGGATTGCGGAGAGGTCAGATGAATGACTGGGGTCCTGTCCTTTCAATACTTCTTCAGCTTCTTTTATCCAGGTCTCCACACCTTCTAAGCTCTTAGAAAACGTCTCATAGTCTAGCACTCCAGCCTTGGGCACAAAGGAAAACGGAAGTGGTAAACACTTAGCATGAGAACGCATAATAAACATTTTATTTGATGGTGTTGTCCTGTTCCTCACTGCCCTTTTAATCAATCATTCTCATTCTGTTTCTTTCTCATAAATGTCTCCTGAAATAGCTCTTGAGTTAACTGCTTGCTTCTGCCTGCTGGAATAGGATTCAACTACCATATTAAAAACTTCATTTGTTTTTACTAGGTAAAGTTGGGGTTGCATCGTTTTGTTATTCATAAAGCAAAGGATAATGATAAACTAAATTACGCCACTATCTATAAGGTACCAGGTCAGCAAAACACTTAACCATATGTTGATCTTGAGCTTGCTGAGCTGAATGGGACTGAAACATGTTTTTTACTTTTTTGCTGAATGTTTAAGTATGCCATTAAACACTTTGCTGAACAAGGCAAATGGTAACCATTTAGAGGGAAAGTCTCACCCACACTGTGGCCATTTTACTCTGGGTAAAGGGGCTGAAGAGATGTGAAGGAGCTAAAACACAAGGGAATGCCCAGAAAAAAAATCCCTCAATTCAGGCATAAAGAAAGATAGTCAGGCTGCTTACAAGGCCTCCACAAGCCACAGTAAAGAGGACATGCATTTGTTCTGTACAATTTCTGCTAGTGCAGTGTGCGCACTTTGAGGAGTAAATGGAGTGACTGGAACCAAGCAAGATCGTCATACCTGTAATAAAGACTGCTGCCGACTGAGAGCCTGTTCTAGAGCTGACAAGTTTTGACTTAGAGAGAGCTGATCAGACTGGATGGCTGCTGCTGCAGAAGAGTCCACCTGTTGTTTAAGCTGCTCTCCCAGTTCATGGAGAACAAACAAGGAGTCTTGCACTGTCCTCAGACTTTTGAACAGATCCTGCAGTGAAAATATATGCACACAAAACATGAAAAGTAATCTTCATTAAAGCTGTTTCTTAAAAACAACAACATTGCAGCATTCTAATTATTTCTGTGTCACAAAGGGTGTTTTCAGATGTGATGGTGCCCCCCACCATCACAGATTTACTCAGGGGTGCGTGGGCACCGTCACTCTGGTTGAGGTCTGAGCTGGCTGCCAAACAACCGTGACAGCAGCCCAAGTGGGCAGAGGGCGGGGAGAGGCATGAATGTGCATCCACTCAACCCTATCCCTACACCGCCCTGTGCGGCCCATCTCTGGCTGATGGGGAGCCATGGCGGCCAGTGGCTGCCTGGAACCGGTGGGGACTCTGACCAGGTTAAGTCATCCATAATAGAATGCTTGTTCCTGGGACGCGACCCAGGAGGGGTGTGCACCACGGTCCCATCTCATATTTTGTTATTGTTTTCATTATTAAAATGTGTCATTTAAATTTTTGTTAATAATTAAATGTTGTTTTTCATTATCGTTGTCAGTATCGGTACTGATTTCAAACAAAGATTTTGTTTTTGGTATCATTATTGGTATACACACAATATCTAGTTTTATTCATATATATATATATATA